>JAQBSW010000303.1:150000-224460 GCA_029291075.1 Eudiplozoon nipponicum
TTCACGCTTTAAACGTATATTCCATCCTAAATTCCACAGTTGCCGCATACTGCAATTTGACAACAAACTATCAGATATTTTTCAAGGAGTTTGGCAAATTATTGTACACCGTGCATAAGTCTTATAATGGAAATAGCTTGGTTTTAATCTTTCAAAAATTTTTGCTTCATTCGCAGGTAATCTAGTAATCGTACCTGTTATGCCTAACTTGTTTTCGGGGTACGTATAAATGTTTGCGCAATTTAGACGTATTTGCTTCATTATAGCGTCAATGATTTAAATTTAAACGCTTTCCAGATATCTGTAAAAACTATGCATGAATTTCTGCCCTTTCCAACCGAGCTAAAATATCATCCGTCAAGAACATTTTAAACGTATTTATCAAATGTCGTCTAGTATCTCCATTTTGAATTTAACAATAAGCAGGAGATTTCGTGAACTGTGATTAATATGGAATGGTATGCGACCGAAAATCCGAGAAGGACGTTTTCACATATATAAATTTCGTTCTAAACCAGGCGAAAACAGACACTCCTCAGAAGACAAGCAGACCGTTGGCAATCGAGCAAAGACTTACGCCTTACCAAACGCAACTTTGAGACCTAACAACTCCTTAAAAACATACCAACGAATGGATAAAACAAAATATCAATATTTTCAATTAATAAAGAATTTACACAATTTTAAATTACATGAATCAGCAAAAACACTTATTTGCCTTGAGAATTCAGTTTTAGGCTAAATATACTGCCCAAATTGTCTTAGAATGAGCTTTTATTTGGCTTTTATTATGCCAATATTTTTACTTGTACGCTGCGACGGAATTACGCAGAGGTTATTTTGTCAATAAAGAAGTAGGCAACCGTTATACTGACTTTATAGTTCTAGTCAGGTGTAGCCGTATTCGCGCTAAATAACAACTTCATAAATTAAATTTAGGCCATTCAATTACTCGAAACACGCGCTTTTCGATTTTCAGCTCAAACCTAAAACGAACGAGGCATTATTCAGTTTATTCTTCCACGGCAAAAAACGACCAAGAAAATATTTACTTTTCAAAATATATTAACCCGTCATATTGGAAATTCTTATTCATTGCATTCCACACTTTTTACTGACTGATTAAAAACTAAGTCAGATTTCGTGCATAATATTCTCAACATAAAGGCTTACACCTCACGTTTTATTGGTAAGCATCATTTCAACAAATAGAGTGAAGCCATTTTAGAGTATACGAATAATTAAATAGAAACTTGTAATAATGCACGTATGATATTAATATAAATGACCCTTTTATTTTTAAAGATAGACAAATTATTGTTATTTATATTGTTTTCTACTATTTAGATTTAATTTTTTCAAAATAAAGAGTTCAAAATTTAGACGTGCGGCATTTCCGAAAATATGAATTTCGTTTTATATTTGGTGCTAATTAAAAATCTTTTTCACATTTTAAAATTTAATCTCCATGGAATGTTACAATTATATGTGGCTAACGGAAATATTGATATAAACTAATCTATATAATCTGTCAATTTCAAGGAATCGATATTTCTCAAATTCAACAAAATTGAAAATAAAAAAACTTTTATTCGTTTGAAAGATAATCAAAATGAATATGCTCAAATTATTGCAAAAGTTCTTCCAGAATATTTGCAGAATTTCCACCAATTTTTCAACTGTAAAATGTGTCTCACTTCAAGGCTCATCTCATCCAGTAACAAAATTTTGTAAGTCAAAATAATGAAATGACTAGCAGTTGCGTGGCGAATGCTGCAAATAAATCCTGTAGAAACATGCAGGATTTAACAGCATAAATCCAAGCCGATTACGTCGAGATGAAACATGTTATATTTAGTGCAGCTTGTAAGATAAAAATTGATCAGTACGTAAAAATTATGTCAGTTTCTAGATAAGGTGCTGTCGATTACAGTGGCCAAATTGTGCGTCAGTATGGCATTCAAACTTACAAGTAGCAATTTTTCTATCACCTTGTGCACATTGTGACAGATCTTAAATCTGGATGTAACTTAGATTTCCCAATATTTCAGTTTTGCTTGGCTATAATTTAGCTAAAAAAACTTACCTCATTAAATGCAAGTCCAGAAAAATATTGCTTTACCATAACTTTTGATTGCTTGTTAATCCTAAATCCCATCCCATGGGATAATTTTGCATTTACATTGATGCATTATTCTGTCCTAGTAAAACATTTTTTCGAAGTAGTCTAATTTCTTATCAGACGCTAAATGAAACGTCTTAACTCATTTGTCCGAATGGTCATCATCTACATAAATTCATTTCAAGTGTATGCTGAAATCTTTGTTTCTTGTTGTGACTGAAAAGTGTAGTTTATAGTCTAGCAAACATTTTATTTTCACTAATTAATTGATGGATGGACTATCTATAATTCACTGTTTTATATATATCCAGGTACCTAAACTATAATCAAGGTTGCGATATTGATATAAATACCTTACCATTTAATTACTTATGTCAGTATAAATGAAGAATTTTATCGTGCAGAAAAGGAAATTCTTAGTTTATACTGACATATGTAATTAATTAATGGGTCAAGTGCTTATATCAAGATCGCAACCTTGATTATAAAAATTGTTATCACCACCCGCGCAACCAATTGGTTCCCTGCATCCAATGTATAATCAGATATAGATGATTTTCCTGACGGTGCCAAGCCTTTTAAATCAATTTCTGCGGTAAATTTTGCTGAATTCTGTTGACCAATTGTTACTTCGTACGTCGAATATATATTTTTCTGAACATACATGAAAATTTGTAGACTATGAATGATTTGGAGATGATAAGTAATTGAACTTTTGGCATCTATTATCATTATTCTCTGTGTGCTAAATGCATTAAACTTTTCACTAGGAAAATTCTCATTAGTGATTCTATTTAACAGCCGTGTAATTATTGAGACCGGTGCGTCGCCTCTAAATGTTAAGCTTAGGAAAACCTGCTTGACGGTATCCTCTCTAGTAAGAATCTGGCGTGTGTGATTTTGACATCAATGAACCGCTCTGAGTTGTTGTTCATTTGACAAACTTTCCTCAAGTAGTACATTTCTATCCCGATCTTTTATTAAGAGCAGATCTTACTGATTCTGTTTGCTAGGTTGTTAACTATGTTTCTTTTGAGAGATTTTGGCCACTTCCATTGTAGTGAATGTATTTCTCGGTGAAAGGGGATTTTCTATGTACTACCAGTATTAAATTGCCATTTTATTCTCGTGTGAGTTGGACGTGTTTATAGAAACTCATTTTTAATCAGGTCACACAAAATCGTCGCTGCATTTTCCAATGGAATTTTCGTAAATAAAGTTGGGACGTCAAGTGAGACAATTTTATTCTGTAGTATATTTTTCCTTTCAGTTCATCTGCTAACACGAAAGAGTCATTGATGGTGTTTTTGTTTATAATATTTCGTAGTGGTTGAAGAAGTTTGCAGAGAAACTTAGCTGGTTTATGTTGCCGTGCACTGATTATTGACATTATGGGTCGCATCAGGGGAGCTCCATAGGCTGTCAAAGTTTTATGTGTTGTTGGCTTGCCATACAATCTTGCGCTATTTTGTGCCGACTGGTTTCGCCTTTTGGATTTCTTCTGTGTTTTTCGATCTAATATCAGAATCAGACATCGTAAATAAGACGTCTTTTTCTATCTTTATCATTGTTTCGTGTATTCTTAATTCGATATAGGTAAAATTTCTATAAACTCTTAGCGCAAAAATATACCGCCCCATAGGCATTTAATGGAGAAGGACAGAAAGCTTAGATAGTTAGCGGACTAGAGCAATACAGAAAAGACTACAAAGGCAGCCAGATCATCAGAAACAAGCACGTGGACGGACTACGATAACTAGATTCACAAAAATCTATACGACTTGTCACACACACCACAAACGAACAGTTGTTATACATGAAGCCGACGCTTATAGAGGGTCCATGAACAAGATTTAAAATGATCAATCGTAATTCAAACAAGACAAAAAACAGAAGGATGATTAGAAAAAAAGTGGTGACGATGACGCTGCTACTGCTTTGGCAGCTCCAGCAGTAAAATAATGGTGATTATGTTACTGCTTCTGCTTGTGTTGGTGTTGCAGCTAAACGTGGCGTATATGCCGTGGCTTCTGCTACTGCAGCTGCTGCCGTAGCTTAAAGTGGTGTGTATGTTGCAGTTTCTACTTCTGCAACTGCTGCCTCAGCAAAAACAGATGATTATTCGGCTACTTCTGATTCGGCTGCTGCTGTAACTTAATGTGCTAATTATGCCACAGCTTCTGCTTCGGCAGTTGCGGCTTAAGTGGTGGTTTTACCGCTGCTGCAGCTTCTGCTGCTTCCGAAGATAAATGTGTTGATTACGCCGCATGTTATGCTACTGTTGCTGATGCAGCTAACAGTGGGGATTATGCCGCTGCTTCTGCATCTGCTGCTGCCATTGCTAAAAGGTTGATAATTCCACTGATTCCGTTTCTGCAGCTGCCGCAGCTAAATTTGGTGATTATACAGCTAAACGTGGTAATTATTCTGCGTCTTCTGGTTCTGTAGTTGCCGTAGCTAAAAGAGTTTTATGCTTCTATTGCTGCTGCAGCTAACAGAGGTGATTATGCTGGTGCTTCTGCTAAAACTAGTGATTAGGCCGCTGCTTCAGATTCTGCTTCTGCTAAAAATGATGATGTTGCCGCTGCTCAAAACTCTGCTGCAGCTTTAGCTAAATGTTGATTATGATAATGCCGCTGCTTTTGCTACTGCTTCTGCTACATGTGTCGATGTTTCCCTTCTTTCTGATTCTGATGCTGCTCCTACAAGTGGTGATGATGCTATTGCTTCTACTTCGGCTGCTCCTGCTACAAATGATGAAGATATTGTTGCTTCTTCTACTGCTGCAGCTGAAACAAGGTATGACACAAATGCTTAGATTTCTGCTGCTCCTGCTACAGTTGATGATGATGTCGCTGCTTCTACTTCTCCAGTTGCTGTAATGTTAAGTGGTGTCCGTGGTACTTTTCTGCCTGTGATTCTGCTGATAAAATTGATGATGATGCCAAAGTTGCTGCTTCTGCTGCTCCTTGTACAAGTGAACTTATGTCATTTCTTCAGCTTATTGCTGCTTATACAAGGGATAATGATACTGCTGATTCTCTCCTGCTGCTGCTGCTGCTGCTGCTGATACAAATAAAGATGATGCCACTGAATTTGCAACAAGTGATAATGATACCGCTGTTTAATACTTCTACAGCCGATGTTGCAAGTGATGATAATGCCGCTGCTTCTGCTCCTGCTGCTTTTTCTACAAAATATGATAATTCCACTGCTTCTGTTCCTGCTGCTCCTGCTACAGGTGAGAATGATACGGCTGCTTCGGCTTCTGCTTCTGCTGATACAAGTGATGATGATGCCGCTTCTTCTGCGTCTGCCGCTGCCATGGCTAAAAGTGATGATATTGCCGCTGATTCTGTTTCTGTTCATGATGCTATAAGTGATGATTATACCGATACTTCAACTTCTGCTGCTCCTGCTACAACTGATGATGATGCCTCTCCTTTTGCATCCGCTGCTGTTGTTCCAAGTGTTGACTGTACCACTTCGTTTGCATTTGCTGCTGCTGTAGGCCTTTTGTTGATTTTACCTCTGATTTTGCAAATGTTGCAGCTGCTTCTAGTGGTTATGATGTCGTTTCCTCTACATCTGCTGCTACAATTGGTGTTGACGCAACTGCCTTTGCTTCTGTTGGTGTTGCTACAAGTGATGATGACTCTTACTCCCGCTGCTCTTGTTATAGGTGATGATGATGCCGCTGCAAATTCTGATGCTTCTGCCGCTGCTGTTGTAGCTTAAAGTTGCCATTTTGTCGCTGCTACTGCTTCTGCTTCTTTTGTTGCAATCGATATTAATGCCGCTGCTTCTGGTACTGCTGCCTCTACGGTAGATGCACCTTTTGAATATGCCAATGCATCTGATTCTGCTGCTGCTGCTGCTGCTGTTACAAGAGTTGATGATGCCACTGTTTTTGCTTTATCTGTTGTTGTCACAAGCGGTGATGCTGTCTTTGCTTTGCTTACGGCTCCTGCCACATATGATTTTGATGCCGCTGCTTCTGCTTCTGAAGTTGCAGCAGCTAAATTGTTTGATTATGCCGCTGTTTCTGCTATTGCTCATGCTGTACATGTGATGATGTTAGCGCTGATTCTCTTCAGCTGCTGCTGTTACAATTATCGACGACGCCAGTACTTGTACTATTGCTGCTACAAATGGTGATGTTGACATCCTTTCTGCTTCTGCTGCTGCAGATAAATTGGTTATTATACCCCCTACTTGTGCATTTCCCGCATCTGTGCCAAGTTATGATGATGTCAATGATTCTTCTTCTGTTGGTGCTGTTATAATTGGTGTCGAATCCACTGCTTCTTCTTTGCCGATGCTGCTACAAGTGATGATGATACCGCTGTTTTTGCTTCCGCTTCTGCTGCCTCTGCTCTACAAGTGATGATGATGTCACTGCTCTTGTTTTTGCTGCTGCTACTACTGTGGCATCATATGATAATGATAACGCTGCCTCTGCAGCTGCAGTTGGTGCTAAATGTGTTTATTATGCCGCTGCACCTGCTAATGATGCTGCTATAATCGATAATTATGCCACTGAATCAGCTGCTGCAGTCGTAATTCCGCTACATATTCTTCTTCTGCTGTTGTTGTTACAAGTGTTGATGATGTCACTGCTTCTGCTAATGTAGCTGCTACAGCAGGTCTTGGTGTTTCCGCTGCTTCTGTTGTTGCCGCTGCTGTTACAATTGATGATGAGGCCAACGCTTCTGCTTCCGCTGCTTTTGCTGCTGCTAAAACTGATGACGATGCCGCTGCTTCTACTACTGCTGCTGCTGTACAGGTAATTTTGTTGGCGCTTTTTCTCTTCTTTTTCTGTTGTTACAACTGAAGTCGAGGCCATTGCTTCTACTGTAGCTGCTACAAGTGATGATGTTGACGCTGTTTCTGCTTGTTGATTATACACTTGCTTTTGCATGTGCTGCCAGACTTCTGCTTCTGTTGCCGATCATATAGCTGATGGTGATGTCCCTACTTCTGCTTCTCCGACTCTGTTACCAGTACTGATGAAACCGCTGCTTCTGATTCTGCTGATGCTGTTAGAATTGATGATGATACAACAGTTTATGCGCTTTCCTGATGCTGCAGGTAAATTTGTTTATTATGCCGTGGCTTTTGCTTCAGCTGCTGCTGTTACAATTTATTTAGATACCACTGTTACTTCTTCTGCTGCTGCTGTTATTATTAAATTGATAATTATGCCGATTCTTCTTTTTCTGCTGCAGCTGTTTATATTGATGATGATGCCGCTGATTCAGGTTCTGCTGCAGCAATTACAATTGATGATGATGCCAGTACTTCTTCTTCTTCTTCTTCTGCTTTTGCTGCTCCAAAATGTGATGATTCCGCTATTTCTGCCACTGCTTCTGCTGCAATTGTTGATGATGACGCTCCTTCTGATTTTGCTACAGCTGCAGTAGCTAAAAGTGGTGATCATGCTTCTCCTTCTGCCTCTGGTGCTGCTTTTACAAGTGATGATGATTCCGCTTTTTCTGCTTCTCCTGCTGCTGTAGTTTAAAATGAGAATCATGCCGCTGCAACTGCTTCTATTATTGCTGTTACAGTTGATGATAACGTCATTGCTACTTATTCTGCTGCTTTCCCTCCAATAATGTTGCTGCTTGTTATGCTAATGCTACTTATAAAGCTTCTGCTGCTGCTGCTGCTGCTAATTATGCTTTGGCTGCTGCTGTTTCTTCTATTGCCAATGGTGTTGCTACTTCTCCTTCTGCTGCTATTTCTGCTTTTGCTAATGCTACTTGTACTGCTAGTTGCCCTATTTTTATTACCACTGCAACTGCAAGTGCTGCTGTTTCTGTTGGTGATTCTACTGCTGATTATACTGTTGTTGCAACTGGCACTGTTAATGGTCGTGCTGCTTCTTTCACTTCTACTGTATTTGAAGTTGCTTCTGCTTCTGCTGAGGCTGCACTGCTTCTAAGTGTTATTAATATCACTCCAGCTATTGGTTCTTCCAGTTTTAATGTCGCAAGTGTTAACGCTGTTTTCACTACTGCTGCTGATACTGCTCTTTCTGCTACTGATTTTGGTGTTTCTGCTGATCCTTCAGCTGCAATTGCTACTGCACCTGGTTTTGCTGCAGCTAATGCTTATGCTTCGGCTGCTGCTGATTCTGTGACTGTTGCTTCTGCTAATACCGATTTTGTTTAATCTTTTCTTGCTGATTTTGCCGCTACTGTTCCTGGTAATTCTGTGTCTGTTGCTGCTATTACCACTAATACCATCGCAGCTGATGCTCCTACTTCTAAAAAAAATACTGCTGCTACTGAATCCATGAAATACTCAATGATTGCGCGGGTGGTGGTAAAAATACTTTAAATCCAGTTTGCGTGTCAAAAGTAAGCACCAATCCCATTGCATTTAAACAGTCTCGAAAGCAAAATTATATATGCCGCTCTCACCTCTAGTAGTCTCGCATTCATTATACCTATCTGGAAATGTCAGCTTCTATGCAGTCACGAACATTAACTAAACAATCATTGATTGCACGAGTGGTTGTTGTTTGACGACTGGTTAAATACAATGGGATTGGTGTTTACTTTAGGCACGCAAACTTGATTTAAAGAAAAAGATAAATTAATTGTTTGGAGCTTTCATTATATATATATATATATATATATATATAGGTAATACAATTAAACAATTATTGATTAAGCGGATAATGGTAACTATTATTAAATCAAGTTTGCGAGCTTAAAGTAAACACCAATCCAATTGAATTTAACCAGTCGTCGAACAACATAGCGTGACTTCATTGAAATTGTGCAATCGACGTTTTCAAACATTTTTTTATGTATACGAGACTACTAGAGGTGAGAGCCGCATATCTACTTTGGATTTTCATATATCTGTATATAGATTTGATCCTCGCTAGTCAGTTTGCAGTCATACTATGATGATCATCATGACGGGGTCGGAACACGTTAGTGTGTGCGACTAGCGTTAGTTTTGCTATTTTGCTCGGCAATTGGTTATATACATTGGGATTGGTGTTTACTTCAAGCTTGGAAACTTGGCATAAATTAATGTTATCGGTTCTGCTTTCTATGCTGCTGTTTCTGCCACTCATTCTGCTGCAATTTCTGCTGCTTCCACTGATATTGATCGTGTTGCTTATTCTTTTGCTTTTGCTACGGACACTGTTACCGCTTTCTCTTTTACTATTGATGCTAAAAACGATGATGACACCGCTTCTTATTATTTTGTTGCCTACGCTAATGATGGTGCTACTGCTTCTGTTGTTACTACTATTATTTTTGCTACTAATTATGATGATAATCTTGCCGATGCTGCCGTTTCATTTAAAACATGGAAGTGCAGTTTGTATAATATTTTTACCTTGCGCAAACGCACAAATTTTTGTCCAATTCTGAATCATATCTCGTCAAACTTTTGGGAAAATATGTCTAGGTTTAAACAATAAAAGTTATTTTTAAATAGAATTTTACATTCCCTTTGCTATCATTAAACAAATTTTTTTGCAGTTTGGCCGTGATTTAGAAGCGTTTATGCATTTTTAAATGAGCTACTCGTGATGAACTTTGTTACACGTAAACTCAATTATGATTAGTATAATAGACAAGATGTCATCAAATTAGTGCACGCGTTACTTGAAAACTAACTGCCTATCAGCGGAATTAGAAACGTTCTTGCAAAGAATTAGTAAAGATGTCTTCTATTTACGTATATCCTGTATGCATTATTTGTGAAAGCCTTTAGGATATCCCATTTTCCTTGCCAAAGGTACATAACTTTTAGGTTTAATAAAAGTAACTCGCATTCTATAGAAGCAATGCAGCAAACATTCAGGAATTTACAAATTTCAAAACATACTAAAGCATATAATTCATATACATATTAAATATTATGGTTCAACGTGACATAAAAATGCACGCCCTCCTTTGAGAAACATTATCTTCTATGCATGAGACGTGGATAACTTACATAATAATTCTTCACATCGTTTTAGAATTAGAGCATAAAAATTTAATTATTAATGGTGTACATTTAGTTAGCTTTTTATGTAGTTTCAATGCAACCAGTGTAGGCATGCCGATAAATGTAGGACATATTCAGATATTTAATTGAAAGCAGATGATAGCAGGCTTATATTTTATACATATATAAAATAAATATTCTATAATTGAACTATTTGGTTTAACTAAAGATTTTATTTAAATATTTTAAAATCTCATCCCGTAGACTTTTATACAAAACATTTTTGTCTGGTAAAATAGACCAATTCGAATTCGTTTTTTTGTTGTTAATGATAATGTTGTCGTGAAGAATTTTACGGAACAACTATTCAGGCCATAACGTATTCATTATAATTAGTCTAAATTACTATAAAGCTTACTTACTGAACTTCGGTTTAACTTTCTATATTAACATCTAATTGACATAGGTATTGCTAAAATATTCAAACTTCAAAAACTGATAGAGAAAATTAGAATTCTAGAATATATGTGAGACTGGAATATCGAGTCGATTAGAAG
Source organism: Eudiplozoon nipponicum (assembly GCA_029291075.1). Classification (NCBI taxonomy): domain Eukaryota; kingdom Metazoa; phylum Platyhelminthes; class Monogenea; order Mazocraeidea; family Diplozoidae; genus Eudiplozoon; species Eudiplozoon nipponicum. The sequence continues at coordinate 160,642 of JAQBSW010000303.1, forward strand.
AAGATGTAGTCATAATGACCGGCTCAATTTAAGTTGTGGGTCACTCAGTGGCAATCATATCAGAGGAGCATTTATTTATAATGCTCTGTATCAAATAATTTTGCCTACGAGACAACAGTGGTTCATGCTTAAATAGTCTTGTACCTTGCGCAACGTTGTCATTTAAAAAATATTTAATTCCGTATTTTTCTCGTGCGGGACAATTGATAGCACTCGTATGTCGGTAAAATCTTCATTACATTGCATTTCCAGGTGTACAGATTTTGTTTGGCATCGATAGGTGGGTTCTCAATTGTCCCTTCAATCTGAAGCCTGCCAGCAGTTTCTCGTCTGCAAATGACGTTGGAACTAGATTTTCTGACATTTTCACAAAATTTCTGGACTTGTGGCAAATGTGGTGGTTAAAATTAAGACAGATCTATTTATAATTATTTTACTCCCTAAAGTATTTTTATTGTCTGCCTTAATATCCGGTCTTCATACATATTCTCTTATACTCCAATGAATACACAAACTTATCCATGTCACCCCCCACACACCCAACAGCATACACATATGAGTGTACTCTAATCTAAAGTGACATTTATAGAATAATTATAAGCAAACAATATGGATTGACAGGGGCGCCTATCCCTGATGTCTTTATTTTTTAATTACATTTCACGACGCGTAGAATCATCAACTAAAATTTTTATTTTAATCATAATGCACTAATCCTCAAACTCACGGTTTACCTAATCTCATTTATTCTGCAATAGGTTATAGAGAGATTTAGGTAAAACTGTTGAAATAATATAACATTATTTTGTTTTTTAGACTAGATCGAATACGAACCCTTTATTAACGAATTTTATATCAACCAAATATTCATTTATACTCATGTGCTTTAAAATTCAATTTTTCATTTTTATATGTTTCCAAATGAAATAAATATCTATGTATATGCAAAATGATATGTAGGCAACAAGGTGGGTTATTACAATTCACCTTGGGTACATTATATATCAGCAATAAGTAAATTTATTTATTATTTACTTATATTTATTTATGCCCACATCTTATACATAATTATTCATTTATATATAAGTCTGCACACTATATCTTATGTATAAAGAGATAATCATATAAGAAACCATGTTGAGTCCCTTAATCGATATATTATATCAGTCAAAACACATTTGTTAACAATTGAATATCTAATTATATGTCTATGTGTACAAAACATGTATATATTTATTTTTTAAATATATATATATATATATATATATATATATATTGGGCATATATAACTAAGCATATATGCAACCATGAGAGTTTACCCCACATTTTATATTAATATATAAAATCCGTCATATATATGTCCCTATATAATATATATAAATTAATATTATGCATAATTGGATAAACATATAAGCAACCATGTTGGTTCCCCTTACACCATATATAAGTCAATAATATCCATCCATATATATTTACAAGCAAACACCATATAAAATTTGCATATCTAAATAAATATATAAGCAACCATGTAAGGTCCTTCCCAGAGCTTATTTAAATATAAACATATCTCATCCATCAATAAATTTATATAAATACATATATATATATATATATATATATATATATATATATATACATATATATATAGATATATATATATATATGTCAAATCCATATAAAATATATAAATATAAATCAACATATAAGTAACTATGTGAGTTCCCTCAGTGAACATGATTCACTACAATTAACTCCATTTAAATTTTTCCGTTTACTATCTCAAATTTATAGACGTGGTCTCTTAGTTGGAATTATTGTTAAATCCGATTCATCCAATCCACGTTTCCTGCCCTTCAAGAAGGCTTCATTAAATATGAGGCCTAGTGGTTTTTCTACAGATGTCAAATTCATGACGTTCATTTCTGATTTTATTTCAATTGATTCCCTAATCAACCTGGTTAATCTATTTCGGTTACATAATGCGTTCCGTTAGCAACCAGCGAAATTTATCTACTGGCCTGTCTCCATTGAACGCCTGGCTAGATCTGATCTACGACTTTTTCTATATTTGTATGCAGATTTATATTCTCCTCTATGTACCTTTATTGGACGTATAGTATCACCTTTAGACCAATATTTCTAAACATTTACAAGTTATCTCATAAAACCCTGATGTGTTGAGGGGTTATATTTTTTATTTCTTATTCGGTAGTTTATCGCCTTTAGCAACTGATTGTCTTAATAGAGTTCTTATGTTGTATTTCGTTGCTAATATCCTAATTTTTCTACTCAATCTGGAACCCGGTAGAACTTCATTTTGCTTTTCTAAATCCCTTACCTGTTTTAACTGGTTTATTTTTACATTAAATCTTCATAGCGTCTCGTTTATAATTTACTCAATTTTTCCATTTATCCTAAATATTACTTTCAATTTCATCAGCTCTTTGTCTCTTTATTTTAAAACCACTATTTTAATCCTTCTTATTATCATGGATCTAAGAATGCCTATTTTAATTCCAAATAGGTGATTGTAGCAGAAATTCAGGAGGATACCCGAATATGTATCGTTTCTATAAATATCTTTTTGCAATATCTGACACATTCCTTTTAATCCTTCATCCATAAATAATAATTTTTCTTTTTTTCAGTTACCAATGATATCTGTTGTCATGAAGTAATTTACGAAACAACTATTTAGGCCATAATTAATTTTTAATAGATGCTCTTAATTACTAATTATGCTTACTTACTCAACTTCGGTTTGACCTTCTATTTCAACAACTAATTGACAGAGGTATCGCTCAAATAGTCAAACTTCAAAAACTGATAGATAAAACTAAATTCCAGAATATAAGTACGACTGGATGATGAAGTCGATTAGAGGGAGATGAAGTCATAATTTGCGCTCAATTGAAGTTGTGAGTCAATAAAATGCGATCATTTCAGGCAAGCATTGATTTATAATGCGCTGGCAGATTGTAGTAGCGTTGACGCAATTAGGGTATCGAATATTGTTTGTGAGCTTCAAGTTAACATCAATCCCGTTGGATTTAACCAGTCAGTCACACGTACTGACGCGTTTCGACCTTTGATGACCATCATTAGAGTACTACGGCAAACTGTCTAGCCAGGATCCAACCGCAATTCATATATCTAGAATGCAAAATTAGATATGCGACTCTCACCTCTAGTAGTCTCGCATGCATTATAGTTGTCTGGAAATGTCGACTGCACAATTTCTGTACAGTCACAGACAGTAACTTTTTTCAGCTTTTCTCATATATATATATAGTTAATACAAGTAAACAAACAGTGATTGCGCGGGTGGTGGTAGTTATTCTTTACCTCATGAATGCGAGCTTCGAAAAAACACCAATCCCATGTGACTGAGGGTAGTTTTGGTATGTTTTTCGATGACTGGTTATACACAATGGGATAGAAATGAAATACACGAAGCCCTATTACCCCATGTCCGAACTATGTATTTGCTCAATATCAATTGGTAGTAGCTGTTGAAATGTAAAAATATTGCGCAACTTATCATTAGTTCTCCGCTTGAGCAATACAAAAATCAAATCTATAGTATCGTCTGCTTTGTTTTCACTATTAAATATAAAATTCGGATGACATTCGTTGAATTTATTACGCAGTTCTCCAGTATGCACAAAAATGTACTATAAAAAGGGCGGTTAAATAGTTTTATCTTACTCGATGAAATTAAGTTAGTTTTTTCCAACCAAAGATTAGAAACCATTCGGCCAAGATAAGGATCAGAGACGAATTCGTTTCTAGAACTCTTTTCTGTCTGTATTGTTCACCTTGAAAAATGAAATAAATTTATGAACAACATAAATACATGTCGCGTTTCACTCGGGTTAATATTTCGATAAAATTATGAACAATTAATAATTACATTCTAAATTAAAATATTAAATAATGATCCAACATCAAACAAAAACATCTCATGTATTTTAATGTTAAATCTGTCTACGTTTTAAAAAAATTCAAAGGAATTTTTCAGATTGTACACAGATAAGTGATTTAACATCGGCCTCAATGAGTTAGCCATCCATTTGGTCAAATCATGAGTTGGCATATTTTTCATTGATAGAAATCGTCTAAACGGAATACGTGTTCAGGCGTCTTCGATAAAGCGTACTATCGCGGTACTCCTACTACAATCGGCCTCAGTTGTATATGTTCGGCAGGTGTGATCCGAATTATCATTCTCGGTATTTTTAATAGAATCTACCTTAACTGAAATTTCAAATTGTGGAACGGAAATCATTCAATTGACCTTAGAAACGTATTCCACACGACTTATGATGACGCAGCCAGACTCTCTGATTGATGAAAGACTAACACAATGAAGATCTTTGGCTATTTCTCGTAAAGCAGCCATGTGTGCTTTACCGAATGAGTTGTGAACATTTTTAATTATGGTGGCAAACGATGATAAGCTTTACGTTAACCCATCTTGGATTGTCATCATTATTCGCTTTAAATCAGAAATGTCAATGAATAGTGTTTCAAACAATGTTTAAGTTATTATAAGAAAATCTTCTCCAAGAATCTAAATATTTTTCCATAAGCGGGAGCCTCGCTTTGTAACAAAGGTTGTTTGTATCTCGATGAATAAATAGCAGAGTTGTTTTCATGGTTGCGCAACGAGATCATCATATTTAACATATCCCCGAGTTCCTTTCTTGGGTGGTCGATTAGCACATTGATCCTATTTTTCCTCATTTCCAAATATTCTCTGAGTTCGGTTTTGTGGTGGCTGCATGCTGATTGTTCCATCACTCGGATGGCTTCCACACCAATCGTACTAATCGCTGGAAATAAAGTATGATATAGCAGTGTGAAATGCGAGTAATGTGATTTTCCATTTTAGTTATGGCTAGGTTCGTTAGTGTGTCACTCCATTTAGAAGCTAGATCTGTGTGAACAAAAACAATTTATTTGCGCTCTGGCATTTCCATTAGGAATTCCACGTTCATGTGTACCTGTGCTTTGTTACGTTTCTTCTAGTTCGAATAATTTAGATTGATTTATATGCTATTGAGTACGTTTTTAAGTGAACAAACTTCATATTTAATCAAAAAACCTTTTGCATATTCCTCCAATAAATCAGATGATAAAATGAACGAATAGCACTACTGCATCATGTTAACTTTATTTAAAGACAAATAACCTCTCAGGAATTTATAAGAACAATATGAATTAAATTAAACTGAAGAATGTAAATGAGTTATTAAAATGTGAATAGCAGAGCAAAAACATGCAATAAATTAAAAACATAGTGAAATCCAAATTAAAACAAATCATAGCACATTCAGGAAATGTAATTAATTAGGCGAGAACCGCAAGAATAACATCAGCATGAATCAAATTTAAATAAGTATGCTCTTGAAATTTTATCGATTCAATTCAAAAAATGAAGACTGTAATTAGTCCGTAGATAAGCATTATTAGTTTACAGGAAAATAACAGGATATAAGTCATTCAGCAGCAATAGGCCTTGAGGTTCGTTTCTCTTTAGTCAATTTGCCACCATGCTGTGATTTTCTTGTCCAAACAAATTGAAATCCATCTTATTATTATAATCAAAGTTGTGATCTTGATGTAAGCACCTGACCTATGAATTACTTACATATGTCAGTATAAACTAAGAATTGTATAGTGTAGAACTGGCAATTCATCCAGTAGACCGGTTTCGGCCTTATTGGTAACTCCTCCCGTACTGGTCAATATTCGTCGCGGACAGGTGTTTTTATTGAGTTGCCTGTCCACGACAAAGTGTGGCCAGTACGGGATGTGTTCCCAATACGTTCGAAACCGGTCTACTGGATGTTAATTAGGCCAATTAAATATATCGATTTTTCGACATTTCATGCAATCATAAACTTTAAACCTATTTCAACCTATTGCAGAAATACGCTTATGTCTATTTAAGTGCTCTCATGACCCAACAAGCAAACTACGCTTTTAAATAAAATATGATTTCGCGGTGGTGATAATAGTTAATTAAGTTATGCTTTCGAGCCTCATGCAATAACCAATCACATAATTTCTAACCGGTTGCCACAGAGTGCATAGTTTGCGAGGCTAATTGGGGAGAGAATAACATTTGATTTGCCAAACTTAGTATATTCGATGACGTTATATCCGCATTATCCAGCTCACCTTCGTGCTCCGATGATGACCATAGAATTTTGGAATGCGTCAGTATATGTGACTGAGAATGTTTTATCTATGTTGCGTAGCTGGTTATATAAAATAAGTTTAGCGTTTATCACAAGTTTTTTAGCTTTGTTAAAATAATTTCTATCACCTCCTACGCATTCATTGATTGCTAAATGTATAATTATATACATGCGGATAGATTGTGTAAATGTTTTATTCATGACTACAGATATTGTGCAAACGAAATTTCAAGTCAAGTACATTGTATTCAAGACTAATTTAGGTGAGATCCGCATAAATGATAATTCATAGCTCGTTGGTAGATTTGCCTTAGTGCTCTGATAAGTATCATGGGAGATCGAAACGCGTCAATAAATGTGACTATTTTTTGTGACTGGTTGGATAACATGGGATTGATTTTTTTCTCAAGCTCGATTAACAACAAAACATTTAATTTAAATCTGTGAAATATTTTCACTTCTTTTAAATAGCAAAAAATCTTTAAATATAGAAAAAGATTACCCTCAAAATTCTACCCAAATATCTTAATATTGATTATCATATCTGTTGATGCGCGAAAACTTTCCATGCAAGTTACAATATATCGTACATTTATCAACTCATCTGCAATTTTATCACGGACAATTAAACAATGACATCGAAAATCTCATCGTAAAATAAATTGTAAGCCATAGCTGATCGGGATATAAAAACATTTTTATAAGTAAATGAGCTCGTAACTGATTAAAAAACATATTTTGCATTGTTTTGCACAAGTCAATATTTTTATAAATGCTAGAACAAAAATATTTACGCTACATTTCTAAAATTCATCCTTTATTCTTCTTTTATATGTTATTCTCTTTGAAGCATTTGATTATATTAAGCATTATTTGACAAATCTGTAATTATTCCCATTCCTGTCTTATTTCTGTACGTGCGCTAGATGTATATAATTTTAATATCACAAAATAATTTATGTTTATTCTTATTTTAATTCTTCATTGATATTGTTACTAAATAAATTTCATGGAAATTTGTAATATAAAATTGCCTAGTTTTGAGATAAATTTTAACAAACTGCGTGTATTAAAATATATAATATACGATGTTTAAATCTGATCGTCTGTTAACGTTTCCAAGGCAAGCTTTTTCTCAATCTAGATGTACAGTCCAGAAGTTAATCCAGAATAATGTTGCAGAATTTCTTACATTAAAATACGATCTTAATTCATGTAATCCATTTAACAGCGCAGACTCTCATATACCAGTTTTATGTATGGAAATATGCATGGCTTCGTATTTTATTAATTGCAGTTCTATTTATCTATTTGCCATCCAAATTCATATTACGTACTGTTTTTGGAGGGGCGTCACGGTGAAATGCAGGCGTCACTGTGATGGATTCTAGGATCTTCGATCGTGAGTTGTTGCTTTGCAATATCATTTTCGATAAGATCTCATTTCCATGTTCGTATTGATTTCGTCTTCGTTATGGCTAGGTGACGAAGGCGTGAACATCGTTCATACTAACCTCGGGAAATGAGGTACGATTTAATCTAATCTTTTTCAGTTTAGAAATTTTTGTAATACAACGACGAAACCGATGTACGATTTTCGGTTTTTAAACTGCGATTTAATTCTTTTTTAGCTAGTACCACACAAGTGGGACAAAAAACCGCCATCTTCTTGTTAATTTGAAAAATAGTTATGATTTGAAAATTTATCGTATACATAATATTTTATTTCATGCTTAATTTTTGCTTAAATTTCCAAATGTTCCAATTTATTATCGATAAAAATAAACAAAAAAATCAGTTCGATCCTAATGTGGTTTAAATCGGTGTTAGGAAATCTAAATACGATAACATAAATCGAAACATTTAGTTAATTAAATGAACATTGGGGATAACAATGATATAAATCAAGTTTGCGATCCTGATATATATATATATATATATATATATATATATATATATATATATATATATACACCTATCCAATTATGTAAATAAATTTATTAGTTTAAGCTAACAATTTTATAATGTAGAATAGGCAATTCATCCAATAGATCGTTATCCTCTTTATTGGGAACTCATAACGTACTGTACAGAATTTTCCGCAGACAGGACTCCAACCTGGGTACGTCTGCTGCGGAACTTGTTGTTCTAACCTCTATTCTACCATACCACACACTACAAACAATTTCCTATTATATACCAACCAATGTTTCTTGGTTAGCTTTTCCTTTATGTGTACCCTTTATGGCACAATATTGTAATTTAATTTACACCTACGCCCCACCCCAATCTGTCATTGTGGAACAAGCACAACGTTACCAGGGTTGGTGGTAATGATTTACTCATTTAAATAATTAAGTGAATTTTGGTTTCACTGGCGGTGATAACAATACTTTAATCATGTTCCCTATCTTGATATAAGCCCCTTTTCCATAAATAACATTCATTTTTCAGTATAATCTATGCATTGTATAAGGTAGAAAAGACAATTCAGTAGAGTATCATTAGTATTACTATTTTCAACTTTATTACTAATAATCACTTCAATTTTAAACATTATGAGCGTATTTGGAACAGAATAATAGACTACATCTTAATCAAGGCTGCGATCTTTAAAAAGGCAACTAACCTATTATGTACATTCATTTTTAAGTATAAACTAAGCATTTTAAAATGCAGAACAGGCAATTCATCTAGTATTGAAATGAACATTTATGTAATTAAACGGACATTGGTTACGCGGGCGGTGATAACAATTATTACAATCAAGGTTGCGGTCTTGATATAAGCACCTAACCCATTAATTACTTTCAGTATAAACAAAGAATTGTATAGTGTAGAAAAGACAATTCATCCAGTAAACCGGTTTCGTCCTTATTGGAAACTCATCATGTACTGGCCAGAATTTGCCGCGGACAGGGCACCAGATTCCGAAACAGACGTGCCCAGGTTCGAGCCCTGTCCGCGGAAAATTCTGGCCAGTATATGAAGAGTTACCAATAAGGACGAAGCCGGTCTACTGGATGAATTGTCTTTTCTACAAAATACAATTCTTAGTTTATACTGACATAGGTAAGTAATTTATGGGCAGGTGCTTATATTAAGACTGCAACCTTGATTATATCAATTCATCTAGTAGACCGGTTTCGTACTAATTGGGATTCCATCACTTACTGGCTATAATTTGCCGCGGACAGGGTTTGAACCTGTGAATCTGCTTCGAAATTTGTTGCAAAACACTGAACCACCTTGCGTGGTGTTTGTTCTATAATGATAGTTCTGGTGTGGTTTTTGGAACTTGAGATCTAAAATTATGCGAATATAGGTTTCCCATAAATAAAGCCAACGGTAAAACATGAGTTATTATAGAAATAAAAATTGTGTGCAGTTTGCGGTAGGATGGCACAGTGGTTATCGAAACATATTCCAAAACAGGCGTGCCCAGTTTCAAGCCCTGTCCGCAGAAAATTATGGAGAACACGTGATGATTTCCCAATAGGGACGAAACTGGTCTTCTGGAGGAAAAGCCTTTTTCTAATTATGCAATGCTTAGTTTATATTGTCCAATGATACATGCATAAAGAAAAAGATGTTTCTATTAAAATCGCACCATTATTTAGATAATTATTCATCTTGCATGCCGATTGTAGACAACTGGGCGTTTTTTTAATGCAATATACAAGGTAATTTGCTAAAGACAATACCTATTTCAATATCTATATATATATACATATATATATATATATTGCCATATATGAATATATATATATATATATATATTGTAGTTAGAATAGAATAGAATAGAATATCTTTATTTGGATTCAAACCACACATATTCCATCAAATAATAAAATTGGAGATTGTACAATATATATTAAAATAATTATCACATCACAATATTTGTGCAATTCATCTCGTGTAGATAGGTATATCTCACTAGTTGTACAATACAATATGTTAATATCAGAAAATTCGACTGAAAAGAATAATATATACATCACCAAATTAGGAACAATTAAGGTATAATTCGAGTGTAACATTTTGCAAAAATTGAGAACCATGACTAGCAATTGATTGTATGTAATGTTAACTAATTTGGAGATCTAGTGCATAACATTTCAATTATAATAATACAAAACTTGGAAATAAAATCTCAATAAAATCTGTTGGAAAATTACGACAAAAGAAATGATAAATATTTTCCAACTGAAAAGCCAATCAAATATAAATTGGTAAATTTAAGAAAACTGTGAAGTGAACGGCAAAGATGGTGCCGTGGATTAGTGCAAGAGTCTGACACGGGCCTGCTACAATTCGAGCCCCTGTTGCGGATATTTTAGGCAAACTCATTATAAGTTTCTAATAAGGACGACATCAACATAAAAGTTTAATAACTTTTGCTTCATAATGAATCGTTTATTTTATACAGGCAATATGAATAATAAAGAACCCATCATAAAACTCAACACACACACACACACACATACACACACACACACACATATATATATATATATATATATATATATATATATATATATATATATAAGAACAAAACAACGTACTCCATGGAATAACATTTATTAATAAATCTTATTTCTACCAGTATCTGCAGCCATTGTTCTGGATTCGTTAGTATATTCGTTCATCCAATCCCACTGTACATTTGTCGTAACCAATCCCCTCTTCTTTTAGTTAGCCTTTGTTTTGCGCAATTTAGACCACTATTTTTGCGCAATTTGGACCACTACTTTTGCCTAACTTCATTTGGTGTGTCATCGCTTTCATTGTAATTGCGTCTGTAATTGATGTATATGTCGTATTTTGCGAAGCGTTGGCTATTTTTAAAGGCATGTCAGTTATGTCTTTGTTCCAGTCCAGTTTAATTTCTTTTTTAATTATTTTCTGCACGTTTAAGCAGGGCTTCAGCTTATTAATTGCAATAGCTTCAAAAGCCAGAAGCATTTTCTCTGTTTTTGCCTTGTAGAGAACTGAAAGATTGTTACTACTAACAGCATGACCTGTGAGTAGTACATGCTCGCAAATTGCTGATTTTTGTGCAGGAGCTGCATCCCTCTTTAATAGTTTTTGAGGGAGATGCTGATTTATTCTAGTTTCGAGCCTCTTTTTTGATCTGCCGATGTACTGAGCGTTGCAGGTACATTAAAATTTGTATACAGACAAAGGTGTTGACGTCACAGAGAGGCTATCTTTTTCATTCGTGCGCATCAGTTTTGTTGTGTTGAACACCACTCTCACCTGTTCTGCTGGACAACGGCAAAAGACAGACGAAAATGCTTCTAGCTTTTGAAGCTATTGCAATTAATAAGCTGAAGCCCTGCTTAAACGTGCAGAAAATAATTCAAAAAGAAATTAAATTGGACTGGAACAAAGACATAACTGACATGCCTTTAAAAATAGCCAACGCTTCGCAAAATACGACACATACATCAATTACGGACGCAATTACAATGAAAGCGATGACACACCAAATGACGTTACGCAAAAGGAGTGGTCTAAATTGCGCAAAAGTAGTGGTCTAAATTGCGAAAACAAAGGCTAGCATAACGAAGAGGAGATTGGTTACGACAAATGTACAGTGGGATTGGATGAACGAATATACTAACGAATCCAGAACAATGGCTGCAGATACTGGTAGAAATAAGATTTATTAATAAATGTTATTCCATGGAGTACGTTGTTTTGTTCTTATGTATATATATATATATATATATATATATATATATATATATATATATATATATATATATATAGGAAGAAAAAACACATTAATAACAAAGTGGATAATGGCTATTTATTTCGAGAATACTAAACTTCGCTCTACAATCTTTCATTTATATACATTCTGGGTTTGCATTTGAATATGAGGGTGGCAACAAATATGACTCGGTTTTCTATTTCTTGTTTTGGCTGATTGGTAAGTGTGTATGCGTTTGTGTCTGTGTGTGTGCCTGTTTGCATGTAAAGGTCCTTCTCACTGTATTGCAAAGCAATTTCTGAGATCTGGTCATTATTGCATTGATGGCTTGAGCATTAACCATCTGTTCGAATTGTTCGCTGTTACGTGTATGAGTGCTATTTTCACGAATGTAGTCTTTCGTTTCACATTTTTGCGTACACGTAGCAGCTAACATTTCGAATAGATGGTTAATTCTCAAGCCATCAATGCAATAATGACCAGATCTCAGTCATCACTTTGCAATACAGTGAGAAGGACCTTTTTATGCAAACAGGCACACACAGACACCAACGCATACACAATTACCAATCAGCCAAAACAAGAAATAGAAAACCGCGTCAAATTTGTGGCCACCCATATATTCAAATTAAAACCCAAAATTTATATAAATGAAAGATTATAGAGCAAAGTTAAGTATTCTCGAAATAAATGGCCATTATCCACTTTGTTATTAATGTGTTTTTTCTTCCTAATTGGAAATATACTGTGTAATATTCGAAGGCAATAGATAATAATATATATATATATATATACACTGGCACGGTATCTGATTAATAATGCCTCTACGAGAATGCCCTATTCGATATTTAGTACGAAATCTCTGCTTACGTGGTAGCATCTAAAGAATGGACTGGTCAAATAACAGTATCTTTGCATAGTAAGGAAAAGTTCAGGTAATGCGCTGCTTACAAGTGTAGAGAAAATTACCGGCATGCCACTCAGCGACAACTTTTGTGGTCGCAGCAATTACTGCTACTGCTTGAGATTTCCCAAAGACGTTAAAGCAGATCTACTATATCCATTCTATTTGCCGTCTAATATAACTTTTACCTTATACCGCCAATATATATATATATATATATATATATATATATATATATATATATATATATATATATATATATATATATATATTATAATGTCCATTCCTTTTTAATTTAACACAGTATTCTTATAATTAGGAAAACACAAATAACGAAGTGGATAAAGGCCATTTATTTCGTGAATACTAATCATCTCTTATACAATCATACATATTTATACATTTTGGGTTTTCAATTGATTATGCTAGTGGTAACAAATCTGACTCGTTTTTACTGCTGTTTCTTGTTTTGACTAGTTGGTGAGTGTGTATGCGTTTGTGTTTGTGTGTATGCGTGTTTGCATGTAAAGGTCATTCTCGCAGTATTGCGAAGTGATGTCTGAGATCTTGTCATTATTGTTTTGATAGCTTGAGAATTAACCATTTGTGCGCATTGTTCACTGTTACATATACAAGTGCTATTTTTCCCAGTATAGTTGATCGTTTCACCTCGTTGCGCGAAGTTTTCACGCGGTAAAGACGCCAGTGTTGATTGCAGTGTTAAACGCTCACATTGTTTGGAGACTTCTGTCATCGTATGCGCCTCTGTTATTTCCACTTCAGTTTGTTGCCAATCCGATTGTACGTTTGTTGATTCTAGTCGAGGGCCTGTTTGTTCTTGGCTGGATACTAGTAGATTGTTGTTGAATTTTGTTATTCTTGGCCAGTCGATAAGAATATCATGTTGATGAAACTTTTGAATATTAAGGTCAGGTGCTTGTTGTTTTATGTAAAGGGCTTCGTAGATAAATAATAATTTTTCTGATTTTGCTTTATGTAGAATTGTGAAATTGGTCGAATTGACAGGGTGCCCCGTTGCCAATATATGATCGGAAATAGCTGATTTTCCTGACGGTGGCAAGCCTTTGTTAATCAATTTCTGTGGCAAATGTTGCTGGATTCTGCTTATCAATTGCTTCTTCATACGTCCGATATATGTGCTACCGCACATACATGAGAATTTGTAGACTATGAATGATTTGGAGAGAATTGGCAATTGATCTTTGGCATCCAACCTTATGATTCTCTGTGTACTAAATGTCATATTAACTTTAACACTGGGAAAGTTGTCCTTAGTTATTCTATTCAGCCGCCGTGCAATTATTGAGGCTGGTACGTCGCCTCTAAATGGTAAGTTTAGGAAAACCTGCTTGCCGGTATCCTCTCTAGTACGAATCTGCCGTGGTCTGATGTTGACATCAATGAAACGCTCTGGGTAGTTGTTCATTAGCAAAATTTTCCTGAGGTAGCCCAGTTCTTCCTCAATCTTGTGTTCAGAGCAGATCTTCCTGATTCTGTTTGCTAGGTTGTTTACTAAGTTTCTTTTGTGGGATTTTGGCACACTGCTGTTGTAGTGAATGTATTGTCCGGTGAAAGTGGATTTTCTATGTATGGCCAGTGTCAAATCTCCGTTTGCTTAACGAGTGAGTTTGATGTCAAGGAAGGGAAAACTGTCGTCTTTCTCTACCTCGAGAGTCAATTTGATGTCTGGATCGACTCCGTTTGCTTGTTTGAGGATTTCGGAAGGGTCTGCTGCTTCTGAGATGAACAACAAGATATCATCTACATACCTTTTGTAGAGTGCGCACTGGTCAATTATACCTTTTAGGCTCGTTTTTTCCAGGTGATACATGTATACATCTGCCAGGAGGGGTGCGATGCAACTTCCCATAGCTACACCATTGATCTGACGGTAGTATATCCCTTCGAATGTAAATTGCACGTTTTTAGTACATGCTAATATGAGGTCTTTGATGTCATTGGTGTCTATAGGGAAGTCAAAAAACTCATTTTTGATGAGGTCACACAAGATCTCCGTTGTCTTATCCAGTGGTATGTTTGTAAATAAGGATGAGACGTCAAGCGAGACCATTTTATTCTGTAGGATGTTCTTCCCCTTCAATTCATTTGCTAGTTCGAAGGAGTCCTTGATAGTGTTAGCGTTTATGATGCTCCGTATTGGTTCAAGTAGTTTGCAGAGAAACTTGGCTGGTTTATGTTGTGGAGCGTTGATCATTGACATAATGGGCCGCATGGAAATAACAGAGGCGCATACGATGACAGAAGTCTCCAAACAATGTGAGCGTTTAACACTGCAATCAACACTGGCGTTGTTACCACGTGAAAACTTTGCGCAACGAGGTGAAACGATCAACTATACTGGGAAAAATAGCACTTGTATATGTAACAGTGAACAATGCGCACAAATGGTTAATTCTCAAGCTATCAAAACAATAATGACAAGATCTCAGACATCACTTCGCAATACTGCGAGAATGACCTTTACATGCAAACACGCATACACACAAACACAAACGCATACACACTCACCAACTAGTCAAAACAAGAAACAGCAGTAAAAACGAGTCAGATTTGTTACCACTAGCATAATCAATTGAAAACCCAAAATGTATAAATATGTATGATTGTATAAGAGATGATTAGTATTCGCGAAATAAATGGCCTTTATCTACTTCGTTAGTTGTTGTTTCCTAATTATAAGAATACTGTGTTAAATTAAAAAGGAATGGACATTATAAAGATTATCAAAGAGCGGGTTCAGCCTTTAACCCGTAAGGAACTAAACACTTATATTGCAGCCAACTGTACTTGTGCCAAACTTCTAGAAAGAATTAAGTTCATTAAATCGTGTTTAGAATCAGATGTTGTGCCAAAATGTTTCCTCAAGCAATGCAGAAGAAATAACCAAAAACCGACGAATAAACTTCTAAGTCGCTTATTGCACAATGGTATCGAGGACAACCAATCAAAACTGCAAGATGCTGAGAGCATCATTCAATCACTGGGTTGTCAAATTGCAAGACTGAACGACGGCGAATACACCGCTTTCACAAAGAAGATAGAAACACTGATGAAAATAACAGCGGACAAAGAAACCAAGGACCTCACGAGAGACCTGGACAAATTTCCTACGCAATCAAAATTTTCTACGAACCCAGACGCTTTTATTCACAATTATTCAAAAGTGATCTTGTCAAAACACCAGAAAGAATTACTCTCCTTAGGAGCAAAATTCTGCGTAGTCAAGAAAAACCTAAGTGAACGTGACATTATTGACATTCAGGCTGGATCGGAAAATTTCTACAATGACTTAACGAAAGACACCGCCCCACATGCATTCAATGGACAAGGACTGAAAGCTGAGATAGTAAGCGCACTAGAACAATACAAGAAGGAATTCAAAGGCAGCCAAATCATCACAAAACAGCACATAGACGAACTCAGAAAACTCCAATCAGACAAATCCATACGACTTGCCACACCCGACAAAGGATCAGGAATTGTTATACTTGACGCCGACGCTTACAGGAATGCCATGAACGATATAATAAATGATCAATCTAAATTTAAGCATGACATCAAACAGAAAGATGATTCAACGAACATCGAATCAAGAATTAATGCAATTTTGAAAAAGATGGAAAAACATGTTCTAACATCGATGGCTGACTCCGAGATTAGATCAAAACTCACAGAAGACATCCAAAAAGCAAAACCAGTCGGAACAAACACCGCAAGATTGTACGGCAAACCAAAAACTCATAAAGCCGTGACAGCCTCAGGAGCTCCTTCGATGCGGCCCATTATGTCAATGATCAACGCTCCACAACATAAACCAGCCAAGTTTCTCTGCAAACTACTTGAACCAATACGGAGCATCATAAACGCTAACACTATCAAGGACTCCTTCGAACTAGCAAATGAATTGAAGGGGAAGAACATCCTACAGAATAAAATGGTCTCGCTTGACGTCTCATCCTTATTTACAAACATACCACTGGATAAGTCAACGGAGATCTTGTGTGACCTCATCAAAAATGAGTTTTTTGACTTCCCTATAGACACCAATGACATCAAAGACCTCATATTAGCATGTACTAAAAACGTGCAATTTACATTCGAAGGGATATACTACCGTCAGATCAATGGTGTAGCTATGGGAAGTTGCATCGCACCACTCCTGGCAGATGTATACATGTATCACCTGGAAAAAACGAGCCTAAAAGGTATAATTGACCAGTGCACACTCTACAAAAGGTATGTAGATGATATCTTGTTGTTCATCTCAGAAGCAGCAGACCCTTCCGAAATCCTCAAACTAGCAAACGGAGTCGATCCAGACATCAAATTCACTCTCGAGGTAGAGAAAGACGACAGTTTTCCCTTCCTCGAGAAGCAAACGGAGATTTGGCACTGGCCATACATAGAAAATCCACTTTCACAGGACAATACATTCACTACAACAAAAGTGTGCCAAAATCCCTCAAAAGGAACTTAGTAAACAACCTAGCAAACAGAATCAGGAAGATCTGCTCTGAACACAAGATTGAAGAAGAACTGGGCTACCTCAGGAAAGTTTTGCTAATGAACAACTACCCAGAGCGTTTCATTGATGTCAACATCAGACCACGGCAGATTCATACTAGAGAGGATACCGGCAAGCAGGTTTTCCTAAACTTACCATTTAGAGGCGACGTACCAGCCTCAATAATTGCACGGCGGCTGAATAGAATAACTAAGGACAACTTTCCCAGTGTTAAAGTTAATATGACATTTAGTACACAGAGAATCATGAGGTTGGATGCCAAAGATCAATTGCCAATTCTCTCCAAATCATTCATAGTCTACAAATTCTCATGTATGTGCGGTAGCACATATATCGGACGTACGAAGAAGCAATTGATAAGCAGAATCCAGCAACATTTGCCACAGAAATTGATTAACAAAGGCTTGCCACCGTCAGGAAAATCAGCTATTTCCGATCATATATTGGCAACGGGGCACCCTGTCAATTCGACCAATTTCACAATTCTACATAAAGCAAAATCAGAAAAATCATTATTTACCTACGAAGCCCTTTACATAAAACAACAAGCACCTGACCTTAATATTCAAAAGTTTCATCAACATGATATTCTTATCGACTGGCCAAGAATAACAAAATTCAACAACAATCTACTAATATCCAGCCAAGAACAAACAGGCCCTCGACTAGAATCAACAAACGTACAATCGGATTGGCAACAAACTGAAGTGGAAATAACAGAGGCG
Organism: Eudiplozoon nipponicum; assembly: GCA_029291075.1. NCBI lineage: Eukaryota > Metazoa > Platyhelminthes > Monogenea > Mazocraeidea > Diplozoidae > Eudiplozoon > Eudiplozoon nipponicum. The sequence goes on from JAQBSW010000303.1 coordinate 178,763, forward strand.
CATACGATGACAGAAGTCTCCAAACAATGTGAGCGTTTAACACTGCAATCAACACTGGCGTCTGTTACCACGTGAAAACTTTGCGCAACGAGGTGAAACGATCAACTATACTGGGAAAAATAGCACTTGTATATGTAACAGTGAACAATGCGCACAAATGGTTAATTCTCAAGCTATCAAAACAATAATGACAAGATCTCAGACATCACTTCGCAATACTGCGAGAATGACCTTTACATGCAAACACGCACACACACAAACACAAACGCATCCACACTCACCAACTAGTCAAAACAAGAAACAGCAGTAAAAACGAGTTAGATTTGTTACCATTATCATAATCAATTGAAAACCCAAAATGTATAAATATGTATGATTGTATAAGAGATGATTAGTATTCACGAAATAAATGGCCCTTATCCACTTCGTTATTTGTGTTTTCCTAATTATAAGAAATATATATATATATATATATATATATATATATATATATATATATATATATATATATAATGACATATTTGTATATCATTATAGGCTTTGACCTTTTCCAATAATTATTAAATACATTACCAATTTTTATATCCGTTCTGTGATTTATCATTGAACGTGAAATTTCTTATAGTTTGATTGCGTATTTTGAGGTCTACCGTGTTATAATGAAATTTTCACCTTAATAACATAAACATTCCATGTTTACTCCACCTTTAACTGATTGGCTTTTTGACCTCATCGCAAAAAAATGATGCATCGCATGCCAATGAAATCACAATTAGCAGTACTGAAGTTAGACGAAAACGAATAAACCCTATACCACTCGTTGAAAGACACAGGTATTGTACATCGACCAACAGGGATTTTGAGGTCGGGAGATTGCAAGGTATTGCTTAATTAACTAAATTGTAAAAAAACATACTCATTTGTTTTGCCGACAGTTGGTTCCATATTTTAAACATTTATATCTGATGATGGAAACAAAATGAAAACTTTTGATGGAACCTCGTGAAATAGACACATTAAAATGGGCCGGCTAGTATTTTGGTCAATCAATCTAGGTATGCGGTACTGACATGAAATTTCTCTCTCCTTCTCTCTAAAGTATATTCAAAATAAAAACCGATTAATTTACATCAGACAAGTATGACAAGCCTGTTGTTTTTTAATCTTTTCACTCTCGTTTCTGTTCGGAGCCACACCCCGGATTTCTAATTTCCATTTCATATTACATTCACTGCCTCACTCTTTCTCTCCTCCGCACATTCATGCACAAGCTTACTTGCCTCATTAATCGTCTTCTTTACACCTTCAATCACTCAATGTAATGAGGCCAGTTTATACAGTATATTTGACCTCATTGGACAATACCCCACTCACCAACACACACCTGTCAAAAAACATGCAACAATTCGCTTGCCAAGTCATTCTTATACCCATATTTTTAAGCGGCACGCAAATTCCATTAGCCAAACTCATTCGAGCGTACTGATATGCATATCAGGCTATGCACATCATGCTCTTTTATTCATGGTCTTGCTTAAAAAATCAATATTATATATTATTTCTTTAACGAATAACACTGGAAAGAACATTGATAAAAATAAAACTGATTCAATGTATTATAATTTTTTATTTTATTTTATTTTGTAATCCGTATGAGGATCCATCAGTATTACTAAATGTTATGCTAGTTAATAGTGACTTAATTAGCAACATCATATGTAGCTCTACGTAAATGATGATGATAATATTAATAATAATAATAAGACGAAATATTAGGAGTTCCATAAATATTTTTTGCTTTATTATTAGAATTATTATATCAATTATTGTACGTATTAGCAATATTGTTTAAATTGGTTTTGGCATACATATTAGTAAAATTATTAGTAATAATATAGGCATTAGTATTATTATGCAGATTATTATGCTACAGTATTCGAAAAAATTTTCCAATATATATTATCAATTGTAATACTGTATTTGTTATCTTTCATATTGTTTAATTTCATGGATAAGAAATAAGAGTATTAGTAGTATTAGTAGTAATATTAGAAGTAGCAATACTATTATTTGTTGGAACAGTACTGGTTATATTATTAATATTAGTGGTAGAATAAGCCGAAATGGCAGTAGTTATACTATAAGAATTAGTAATATTATGCAGATTTATATGCTTTATAATTCGCAATTTTTTTCTATTATTAATTAGCATTAGTAAAACTGTTTCAGTTATCTGTCATATTTGTGTGATTATTAATTTAAGAATTAACAATATTATTAGTATTAATAGTATTAGTAGAAGTAGTAGTAGTTTTATTAGGGATCTTAGTGGTGAAATAAGCAGAAATATTATCAGTGTTACTACTACTAGTAGTTGTGTGAGTAGCAATAATAGTCGTGTTAGTATTGGTAGAAGTAGTGGTGGCAGAATTAATAGTAGTATTATTAGTAGTAAAAGTACTATTAGTTGTTGTAGTGGATTTAGTAGTAGTAGTAGTAGTGGCAGTATTAGTATTAATGTTAGTTTTAGTAGTAGTAGAATCAGAAGATAAAGCAAAAGTAATAGTATTAAGATATTAGCAGTTGTAGTATTTGTTAAATAACAAGCACTAGTTATATTTTGAGCAGTCGAATGAGTAGTAGTAATAATAATATTTATAGTAATATTATTTGTGGTTTTTATTGTATTATTCTTTGTAGTATCAGTAGCAGTATTAGCAGCAGCAAGCATATTTTTGATAGTATAAACAACGGTTATCGCATTATTACTATTAATAGCAAAAATATTTAAATTTTTATTCTTGGGTTAGCAGAAGTTGTAAAGAAATTAGTAATAGTAGAATTTGGAGAAGATGAAAAATAACGAAAAAATAGGATATATTGTGATTTGTTTAAAATAGGGCTCATAAATAATAAAGCCAATAATGAAAGTAATGGCGGTTATTATGATGTTTAGTTCCATAAAAGTATTTAAACCTGATGCTACTTTGTTAGATATAGATTGGAGAACATTTGTGAAATGTAGTGATAAATCTCGTCATTAGGACGTTATGAACAGCTACGATTAAATGATTACATTTTCGCTTCAATTGCTGACTATCAGGCTAAAAATGTTTTAGCCGATGAAATTTATGTTAATTATAATTGTAATGGTTATTACATAGAATACATATGTCACATTAAACCGCAAATTAAAATCAATTTAAACCATCAACTTTTTATGGTGAAAAATTAAATAGCGCTCAAAATAATGTTTAAATTACTGTTAAGAACTATACAACAGATTTCGCTAAAAATGTGGGACAGGTATCCTGGTAATTTTAAATTTTACGAATTTTAATTATAATCATAACTAAATTCTGAATTTTATTATGTTTTATTGATTTGAGTAATGGTAAATTTGTAATGGCAATGAAGATGAAAATGAATAAGATTCCGAAGATGATGATGATGATGATGATTATGTTTATGATGATTATGGTGATGATTATTATGATGATGATAATTACCATGATTGCCACTATTATTACGATGACAAGGGTGACTAAAGTTCACATTTTTGTTTTCTTATCTAATTTACAATCCGATTAGCACCAATATCGATCGTATGTTTGAAACGAGAAAGAGTGCAGTGTTATAAACGAATTAAAATATGCAAGAATAATTAATTTTATTTTAAAAATTGAATAAAATATTTGAATTTGGATGAAAAAAATAGCTGGCAATGCTTTCGTACGGTAAGCTATTATCAAATTTCCCCGTACAAAGATATCAATAAATTTTAGCAGATACTAGAGACGTTTCAATTTAATTTACTATTTAAGTATATTTGAAAGAACACACACAATCACACACACACACACACACACATATATATATATATATATATATATATATATATATATATATATATGTGTGTGTGTGTGTGTGTGTAATACGGGCACGATCAATTATTTGTGAGCTTCAGGCTCAATGTCAGATAATGCCTATTTTATTTATGCAAGCAGAATACCCATGTTTATGCATTTTACTCGAAATGCAGTTTTTTCAACTAAATGATTTGTCGTTCCCTTATTTCACATTCTCCAGATCTAGCTTTTCTGTTTGTTCTTACATATATATATATATATATATATATATATATATATATATATATATATATATATATAAGTATTCCTTTGCAGAATATTGAGGAGAAAATTACGATGGAACGGTTTTTGTATCTAATATAATTTCTTTTCATTTTTGCACATGGATATGATACTATATAATTGAAATTTTTAGATGATGAAAATTTTTTTGAAACTGAATAGGAATTTTCTATTTTTTACTGCTTCTAAAAATGTTGACAATGGTGCTGTCGATTCATAAGAAAAGCAAGAATTTCCGGTGAATTAAATTAAAGGCCTTCAGACATTGTGATGTGTAGGATGAGTTTAGGACATTTAAGATGTTTTGAATTGAAATCTTACGTCTTAAAGTGAAAAGAGTTAAAGTTTAAAGTTTATGTTTACAAAATAAATATATTAGCTCTTCTGGTTGATAATGAACAAGTTAATACATTTTTTTTGTTCATATAGACACCAACAATAATAATAAAGTCCATAATATGAGCAGGCATACGATTGTGTCGTCTAGTACCGGCTCCTGCTGATGAGTCATCTGTAAATACGAAACTCATGTGTACATGAAATTATACCTGCCGTTCATGCTGATTTTGATTTCACATTCTGAGCTAACTTGTTACTAGGTACGTGACACTAATACACAATTGTGTTCATATTAGTTTTCTACAGCAGGCAGTATACAACTATTATAAGCTGTAAATTATTTTACGGATAGATAGAGAAATTAATAATATTTGCAAGGCAAAATAACCAAAGTATGCATAGTTATTCTTACTTTGGCTGCCATTATTACCAGTAGACAATTAAACCGCCTCGTCTTATACCTGACCACAGTTACATTGCAGGGTTTTGTTAAGCATGTAAAGTTGCCGTGCGTCAGTTTAACCTGAGGATTTGCTGTTAATTTTACTCTATTTGAGGTAAGTGTATTCTGGTAAGTTTCTGCGGTACCGTATGCATTTTTTGATTTTAACGAGTATTTTGTTTAGTGCTTTGTACAAAGCCATTTATTTCCATGCAAATGCATACAAAAACACACACACACAATCGCACACGAAAGCAATAAGTCCGATCTCGTCTAACTGATTGCATCTATGCATCCGACAAGTTAGGAGTTAAACGAGAAGGCGTATGTAACTGTCTGAAACCGTATTAATTATGATTGCTGACGGGGATGTCTTACAATGGCTTTGTATGCCCGGCCTTATTAAACTTGTTTAATATTGTGTAAACCTATTCATAAGGGCATACGAGTAATAAACACAATATGCCGGTCTATCAACAATCCCAACAACACAGCAACAACAGCGAAACCAAGATGAACTACAACAAAAATCCGAAAAACAGTGTGAGTAAATTAAAAAAACATCAGGTTGCACCACTAGGAGTTGCACAGTCCTGCTAACATGCTCGTCTGTCAAAAATATAATTAATTGCAATGTTGTTTTGATTTTATCTTAAATGTAAATTTACATCAATTTTTTAAACATAAAATTACTAATTGGGTCAGATTGCCATGCCAGAAAAAAATTGCCAAGACTTTAAGAAGCAGTGCATAAATTTCGTTGATAATATGGAAATATTTATTCATCGAATTTCAATTAATTTCAAAAAATGGTTTATGTTTTCTAAGCACTACTGCCCTGGGTGAATTTAGCTGGTCCAAGCTTAAATTAAAATGTTTTTTCCTATAAAAATTTTTTTGTGAAACGTATAATGTTGTATAGGAAAGGATTTTTAATCGTCATCATGTTCAACATTCATTAAGTTCGTATAACTTTAATTAAAAACAATCACGACGCATGAATACATCATCAAGCGGCTGTATTAATTGACAAGCGCCAATAATAATTTTGATTGGATCGCGTGCTGCCAATTTAAGCACTAAATGCACCTGAATCATTTTTTGGCGTATCACTCACTTCGACAAAGCCAGGTAATTTAAGAAGCAAAAATACAATAAACTACTCATTGTCTGATCACTTTTGAAATTCTATTTGAAACTGTACTTTATTTAGTTGTCCAGCCATTTGTCGTAGATCTAAAATCCTTATTATGTATTCATGAACCTGTGAGTTCTAGCTTAATAGGTACTTATATTTTCTTTAAACATTTTAAATCTTATATAGATGGCTTCATTTATTTAAATCAACTTTGCTTACTTGATATAAATATGAATCGCGTTTTGCAGAAATGGTTACGCATGTAGAATAACTACCAAAAATTGTAGGCGTTAACGCATTACGATATTTCATGGCCATTATCAAGGCACGGTGACAGCCTGTTTAATTAGTATCAAACTGACATTCATATGTAAACCATGGAAAAATGAATATATATAGCTCTAGTAAAACTTACTAATAGATTGTACACAATGTCTGCAACAGAGTACTCTCTGCTACAAAAAGGGTTGGTTTTCTTAATTTCTACATTTCCAGTCATTTTAAATTTTGTCGAGTAGTATCAACTGCTTTGTGAAGCATGTAATGACCGGATTCTCCGAATGGAATTATTTAGAAAACACCATGTTCAAAACACGAGAAGTGTATTTTAGTTTTGTGTTGTTTCATTAGTGAGTATTTGTGACAAAATCACTCAGATAGAGAATGAATAGAAACCGACAATGCACAAAGTATTATCAATGCCGCGTTTTGCGTACGCGGGTAGTAGCTGTACACGGGCAGTTACACAAAGATCCGATTTTTCACTATTTCCAATTTTGTTTTGTCTTTGATCGGGTTGACTCATTTTTACTTCAATTGGAAATGCGGTTCTATCATATCTAAACAAAGATATGATAGAACCGCATTTCCAATTGAAGTAAAAATGAGTCAACCCGATCAAAGACAAAACAAAATTGGAAATAGTGAAAAATCGGATCTTTGTGTAACTGCCCGTGTACAGCTACTACCCGCGTACGCAAAACGCGGCATTGATAATCTGAATGCTTACACACCGCAAAATATTGAGTTTAAATGCACAAAGTAATTCTACCATCATTCTGTTTCTTCAACACTTCAATTGTTCCCCGAAATGTACATTAGTGCTGCGATAGATAAATCACCTTAAAGAAAAAGCATAAGAGAGTTCAATAAATATTTTTATTCGCCGATGTAGTTTTAGTTATTATATATTCAAAATATCGTGGCAATTCATGGAAGCAGCAGAAAAATTCGTCAAGTGAAGCTAAATGAACGAATCGGTAGACTGGTAGCCGCAAAGCGAATCAAATGATATATAACAGCATTTATACACACACAAAAAAAATATATATATATATATATATATATATATATATATAGCGAGTGTAATCATTGCTTCAGGTAGCAACAGAAATTCCTCCAGTAGAATGGGTTCATTTTTTATGGTAAATTGCGGAATTGGCCACACACGAGCCCCTAGCCGAGCCAAATTTGCTTTGGAAATTGGGACTATCCACCGCACCAACTGTGCCGCAGGCAGCACCCAATTTTTAGTGGTATACCAATTAAAGATTTTTTGGTTAGCCTTCAATTTAGAAACTCTAAACACCTAACACAATCGGTGAGGCATGTTACAAACAATTGGTCTCGAAAGATTCCAACTAGGTTCGAAATGATGCAAAGACTAACCCGATACCATAATTTGGTATGCTCCTTAAAAAAGTGTGCAGTGTGCTGCATGGTTGGCCCATTGGATAATGCCTTAGACTGCTAAGCAAATGAGCCCTGGTTCTGAGATGGCCTGCGGCAAATTCTGGACAGCAGGTGATGATTTCCCAATAAGGACGAAACCGGCTTACTGGATGAATTATCTTTTAAAAACTATTCAATTCTTGTTTTATACTGACAAATGTATGTGCATAAAGAGCCAGGTGTCTTAATAAAGAACGCAACCTTGATTTAATTAATTGATATTACGGACCGCGCAACCAATATTGATTTAAAAATTTAACAGATTAAGTTTTCAGTCAGTTATTTCCTTCCAGACACTATTTTGTGCATCGTTTTCGGGTTACAGATCTTCTTAGTCATCTTCAGCCTTGTATTTGAAGACAAAGGCCATGCCACATAGCCAAGTGAATTTACATGACGTACAACGCATAAAACAGATGAGTACCTTTTAAAAACAACATAAGTCTAACTGGTGAACTGCCTTTTCAATCGCATAAAAGTTGAAATATATACTGATAATAGCTGAATGGTAATACCGTGTCATTGGATTTTACTTAATTTCACTAGCACATGTGGCCGGATATCTGCCGTAAAATTATAGTTGAAGAATAGCTTGATGGATCTTTATTTCCAAAGCGGTACCCGAAATACTCTGCTTGAGTGTCTGTACAAAAAACATTTATTTGAATATAATTGAAAAGTGCGTATAAATTGTAGCTAAAATGTCGCTGAGTATAAGTCGCCTAAATTGGAAATAGATGCTCACCGGATTAAATACCAGTCACAAAAACTCTGGCAAGTAGTAATGCGTGCCGATTTAGTTAGACACTGAATAAATTTATGAATTGGCTGCCATATGATATATGATGATATTGAGAGAAAGTAAAATAGTGAAATTTTCAGCTAGTTTCAACAAATTGATTCACAACTGATTTTTTTACCTTCTGTTGGTCTTAGTTTGATAGAAATCACTGCCATTATGTCACATATTCGAGCACCAGATATATTTGCATTTAGAAGGGATGAATAGGTTGTATACAAACCCATACCCTAAAAATTTGAGTATGGTGTGTGCAAAGATGAATTTACATATATATATTTCGAAATTACTGTAGAAATACCTGTAAAAATGAAAATAAAGATATGGACAAAGGTAACCTCGTCAGGAAGACCTTTGACAAGAAAAGAATTTTAAACTGTTAGCATTCATTCTACGCTGAAGCAGTTACATTTAATAAAATATATTTTATCTATTTAGATGTGCAACAAGTGTTAAACTAACACATTTAACTTTAGTTCAGTAATTTAATGCCATTTGAATAACGAATATAAAATTTTCTAAAATGTCAAATGAACACTGGTTGCGTGGGCGATGATAACAATTAATTTTAATCTTTAAATAAGCACCTGGCCCATTATGTACATACATTAGCAGTATAAAATAGGTATTGTATAGTGTGGAAAAAACAATTTATTCAGTAGATCAGTTTCGTGCTTATTAAAAACTCATTATGAACTGGTCAGAATTTGCTGTGGCAAATTCTGGATAGTACCTGATAAGTTCCTTATAATAACGAAACCGGTCTACTGGATGAATTGCCTTTTAAGCTCCGTCCGCGGCAAATATTGTACAGACCGTGATGAGTTGCCTATTATGACGAAACCGGTCTACTGGCTGAATTGCCTTTTAAACCCTTTCCGGGGCAAATTCTGGACAGTAGGTGATGAGTTTCTAATAAGTACCAAACGGATTTAATGGATGAATTGCCGCTTCCATACTATACAATGCTTATTATATGCTGAAAACTGTATGTACATAATTGTGCTTATATCAGGATCGCAACCTTGTTTCTAAAAACGATGTCTTTCAGAATGTGTAGCACCAATCTAGTCAACAATATTATAAGCTGGATTTTCTGGACTAAATTCATCCCTGACGTCATTATCATTATTAAGAACAAGAATCTGACCAGATGTGAAATCCGCTGTTTTGCATTTTTTTAATACCACATCAGATTACTGATTTAGTTGCGCAGTTTTCCCAACTTTAATTGGCCTTCATCTCTAGGTTGATAAGCAAAATCTACATGGAAGATCAGAGTTAATGACACCAGTAGTCAATTTGTGATTAAATTGCCAAAATATATCTTCCACAATGGGAACACTTGATCATAATCTCCACATGCCAATATGGCAACACGTTTTAATCGAACAGCAACAATGAATTTGAGACATATGTTGGTAAGAATAACTGTATGTTGGTAATAACAACAAATTTTATGCTACTGTTTTCGCGATAATGAGCTAGTGCAATCGATATTGAGGCCGGTAACTCAAGCGACTATATGGTTTAGATTGAAATTTGACACAGTTTAGCAATATTTGTGGTCTACTATGATGTTCAACTAGATACAGGCGATATTTTAAAAATAATTATCGCGACATGCACCATTCTTCAGTGCTAATTAACTATGCTTAACTATGTTTATAAAATGTTATTTCATTTATTTTGCGTAGAACCGATATATATATATATATATATATATATATATATATATATATATATATATATATATATACCGAGCCTGTAAATGGTACCAACACTACAGTTGTCGAGTTGGTACCTGATACCAACCAAATGTATTTCAAGATATGCTACATTTCACCAAAATAGAATTACTGCTACTTCTGTACGCCTCTTACTCCAGAAATTATTGACATTGAATAGATTAATAAGACACATTGTTATTATATATATATATATATATATATATATATATATATATGTGTGTGTGTGTATCTTATATGTACTGCGAGAAACAATCATTGTCTGAGCATATTTGTTGAATATGGAGTGCATAACCAGAGTAACAGATTAAATTGTTTTGAAATTTAATTTATCTCAAAATCACGAAGTTTGTACATGTCCTATATAATGAGTTGGCATTCAAATAGCAATGCTATAGACATTTGGTTGAAGGTTAAATAAGTAACATATAACAGCTTCCGCAGTGTGAAATCCTTTTCGATTTTGCTTTATATTAAGTTAACTCCAGCACTGCTTTAATACGCATGCGTACAGTGGATTGCACTGACGAACCTTACCGAGTTCCAGACCAAATATATAATATATTTGAGGAGCTTTGTTTTCTCCAACTGACGAGTTAACAATAAGTATGAAGAAATTTTTGCATCAGACTAAAATTTTAGGTCAGGCTGACATTGGTATATTCCTTTGGTCCTATTCGGCTTAATTTGTTTAAAAATATGCCACAGACTGCTTGACATTCAGGGAAGCGACAGCGAAGAGAATTTGTCCATATTTTTTATTCTATAGAAATTTTTATCCTTCTTTCAGAGACATGTCTTCAATAACTTAAAGCTTAAGAAAATGATGTTCTGCATCTTTTTCTTAATTAATGGATAGTATTGACAAGCTATTAATTAACTATAAGAAAGCCTATATTATTTGCATCATTTTGGATCGTATTTCCTACAATTAAAATAACAATGCCAAAAGAATTTCACTCCATAGAAGAAAACCAGTCAATATAAGTTCGAGAGGCCAAGGACCATGTTCATTTTAGATAAATATTTATCCGTATATGTTATTACGCCTTGTATTAGAAGATGGCTCGTCGTTAAAATTGAGCAACATAGCATAAATTGAGGATATGGTATAACTCTTGTACTAGGAGTTACATGCTGAAGGCGAACTAACTATACACGTACGTCGAAAAGCTCCGAGTTTGTTTAGCTGGACATGGATACGTCTCATTTTTAGGCAGAATATATACAAATCACAATAAAGTCTTTGGTAACCTGAGACTCCTTTCTATGAGTTCAGCGCCTGTAACAAAAGTTATACGGTTCTATAAGTAAATAATTAATGTTTTTATACCTAAACTTTAGGAAATTACGAAACACTAAATCGGTTTCTAAAAGAATCCTAACAATACCATCCAAATGTCCCACAATTTTTGATAAAACATATAACGGGTATGAAGCGTAGAATCGACATCTTCTGACGAGTTAATAGTAAGTAACAAAACATATTCCTAGATGAGAATGTACATATTATTCAAGCTGACTTTTGCGTAAATTTTGGTCCCGTTTGTACTAATATTTTAATAGATACGAAATACATCATTCAAATTGCATATGTAGTAGTTCTTCACAAAAAAGTTTCTATAATTACTAAACGAATTTTAGATTATAAACAAGTCCGTGCTATACAGGCGTTATATTAATGGAAACAAAAATATTACGGGCTATGTTCTAAGGAAAGATTAGTAATCAGTCAACTAAAATATATTACAGTTAAATACTGTTTGTTGCGAAGAACTAAAATATATTTCCTGTCTTGAAATAATGTCGAATTCTCTGTATAAATCGAGATATATTTCGTTTACACGTTCCCTTTGTGAAGTAAAAGATAGTGAGTAATCAATTAAACAATCATTGATTGCGCTGGTGGTGGTAAAAGTTCTTTAAATCAGGTTTGCATTCGTAATTTAAACGCCAATCCCATTGTATTTTACCAGTCGTCGGACAACATAGCAAAATTACATTCAGTCACATGTACGGACGCGTTTCGACCTTCCATGGTTATCATCGAAGTACGACGGCAAACTGACTTTTGTGGATAAAACCACAATGAATATATATGGAAAGAAAAAATATGTATGCGGCTCTCCCTCTCTAGTAGTTTTGCATACATTATACTTGACTGAAAATTTCGGATGCACAATTTCTATGAAGTAAAAAACATTAACTTTTTGCAGCTAACGCTACATAAATATAAGTACTACAATTAAGCAATCATTGATTGCGCAGAGGTGGTAACAAATACTTAAAGTATACATCGATCCCATTGTATTTATATGTGTATTTTTTTCTATGATGTGCGACGGCAGTTTGAATAGAAAGGAATTTGTGTTTACTTCAACCTCGAAAACCTGATTTAAAGGAATTCTTACCACAACTTGCGCAATTGATGATCGCTTAATTGTATAAGCTATATATATTTGTGACAAAATCTGCCAATATTTAATGCTCGTGACTGCATAAAAGTTGTGCAGCCGACATTTCCAAACATGTATAATATACGTGAGTATACTAGAGGTTAGAACAGCAAATTTAATTTTGATTTCCGTATATATTCATTGCGGTTTGATCCTCGCTAGTCAGTTTGCCGTCATACTTTGTTGATTATCGTGAAAATTCAAGACGCGTCCATACGTGTGATTGACGCCCTGTTGGTTGACGACTGGTTAAATACTATGGGTTTGGTGTGTACTTCAAGCTCGCAAGCTTGATTTTAATAAATTGTCAGTAATCATTTGACAAAAAGTATTTTTTTGAAAAAAGTAAATAAGTATTTTATAATTGCAAATTTAGCATAATATATGCATATTAGCTCTCGCTACCTTGCTAAAAAATGCATCCCATTTTAAGACTAAATTTCGTTGACGTTAAAAGCATTTTCATTCCGAAAAGTTAAAAAAGCAAATTTTGTATATCCGTCTATTAAATCAAAGTGAAAAGTCATGAAAATATTTCTGTATATATTTAATGACCCTTCCAATTTTGCTTAAAGTACACATACTGAGCCAATTTTTGACCACGGTCCAAATCATGTCAACGCATTAGGCCTGTTTCCAGAAATGATAATTCTACATGACATGTTTGAAAAAATTACTGTGTTATGAGTTAAAATTGTAATTAAACCATAGTGAAGCAAAAAACAAATACATATAAGCTGAAATTTATTTATAATTAAAATAGTTTTATTCCGCATTTACTGAGATAAGACCTCTTTTTTAAACAAAATTTGGATGTCTTATGCATTTTTCCCAAAATTATCAAAAAGGGAAAGACAAACAGATATAAATTTTGCATTGTTTTATTATATTCACATATTTCAGTACACTCAGTGTTGACGTGAATTCTGCACACGCATTTAAAATATGCTGCGTTCAAACTTTATTGCTACTGAATTCAATTTGCTAATATGCCTTTCCGTAGGCTGCTTTAGGCCTATCCTCAAACTACGAATGTCTTCATAAATATAGTATTTGAGATCGATAGATATAGCCTATCCCTTCATTTGCTTGTTTAGTATCATTAAAGAACAGGCAAACGTTTGCGGCATTAGCTGAATATGCAGATAAATAGTTGGCTTTACGTATCATGACCACGTTTGCTTCTATGGAGTTGTCCTTGTGCCTAAAGTTGGTGTGATGCAATTCGTGTAATAACTTGGAAACCACTTTTTATCACGTTTGATTAATTAATAAATTTTAAATAGGCAATTATTACCATATTTTGATAATTCAAAATGAAATAAGAGCAACTTGTATCGTGAAGTTAGGGCAATTTATTGTCTCCCTTGTCCTAGAGGACCGCTTCATTTAAGTTAAAGAAGATTTTACTTCAATTAATAAGAAAATCCCCACTAATATTAAAATATATACAGTTCGTTAGACTGGTTAAAGACAAGGCGATTTGAAAAGTGAATCAAAGGTATTTTTTGAAGTAAATTTAACAAACGAAAAATGTCAAAACATTATCCTATGATATCTTTATGAAGTTAAACATTTCTTGAGAAAAATTTATCGCTTTTGTACATTTTTCTGTAAAATTAAAGTCATTATTTTTAAAATGCCTATCCAGGTTAATATAAACAAATATTCAAAGCATAAACAAATATTTAATGTAAACCTTTACAGATAGACTCGTGTAAGCGAATTCATGAATATTTACCTTTTGCAAAAATTAGATGATGAACGAAAAACCGGTAACGTTTTAAATAAATAAATTTTTAGGCAGATTCGAAATATTTCGATCTACAAAGCCATGAAAATTCGGAAAGTAATGCATTTTTCCAGAGTTTTCAGATGTTTTGCAAAGGCCTACTCGGAGCAGCAGAAGACACATCAATTACGCATCTGCGTCATAGGTATTCTCAAGTTTGGCCATTTGGCCATAGGCGAGAGGCCTTTGCAACCTGCATAGCGCTCGCAAGCAATTTCGGCCTCCGATTATAGAACAACATGCCGCTTAATTCATGTCATTATTTGCTTCTTAATGTTTAATGTGGACTATTTTCTGCTTGTCAGGTACTGAAAATGTGTAGATATAGTTAATTGTCTGCTTCTTCGTTTAAGAAGTATGGCTTCCAAATCCTCTGTCCACAGATTGATATAGTGAATTTGTAGGTTATCTTCTTGGTTCCATTGCCGAAAATGAGTTCATCAGCAAGAGATTTGAAAAATATTTAGTCAAAAGCTAAATTTCGTTTCAACTACTCAATCTATAACTATTGGTACAACTCCTGCCCATAACTGAATTTTCACTAGATAACTGCGTGTTACCTGCACATGAAAGTAAATCTGTATTAATTAATGCCAATTCGTCTTTGCGAAAGTTAGACTAATTATTTTACACTTACTTTGTTAAGTGAAGTATCAACGAATAACCCTTCCTGGTCAAGAAGGCGGAAAGTTACTACAAATACACCAGTCGCAAATCCAGTCATATATATATATATATATATATATATATATATATATATATATATATATATATATATATATATATATATATAAGTAGTTAAAACAAATGAAGGTCAGAAATGAAAATTTAGTATATTATCAACCGAAAGAAAGATCATAGTAATATTGTAAAGAAAAAAATGTGATATTTAACGAAACTTTTCGTTAATAATTGCCACATTATATGAAGGACAAAATGTATCCGATACAGATAGATAAAAGTGAAAAAAGAATGAAGTTATATGGCATTCCCAAAATGTGCTAAGATATCGTTAGCTATTTTTCACTCAACACCTAAAAGATAGTCTTCCTCCAACAATCTTACTCTTTTATCCTAGAGAGTTTCGGATTTTTTTAATGCAATATTGTCTTTATATCATTATTTCGTGATGTGTTCTAAATCGAACATGGTAATTTTTCTATAGATGTTTCATCAATCATTTTATCTGCTGATTTGAATTCAATAGCTTCTCTTATCGGACTATATTATATATTGATGTATCGATTGTCATACTAGTTAATTTTATTCCCTTTGTTTCTTTATAACGTTCAAAAACTTATTTTTTTAACATGTCACTATTTTAATGAAGCATTTTCTTCCCCTATTCTCACCTTAATTTGGGCGCAACCCACATATTTGAGGTTACACTCTTACATAGAATATTATAAAATTCAGATCTTACTAACAAATTAATTTTCCATTATTTAGGGAAGTTTACTGCTGACTATAATAAAGTGTGGAAATAGTTCATATTTCGTATTTTGACGCTATCAATATTATTATCTTGCTTAGATTTGAATCAGGTATGGCCGTAAACATACGGTCCTCCTTTTTCTATCCGACATACCTTCTTCTAATTATGATTAAATTTAATTATGATATTCATAATCGCTACTTATATTAACTTACAATGTTACACATTGACGCAAAATATTCTTCCAAATTTATCTAATACGATTTCCCTAAAGATCTTTTCCACTAGTCTCAGACTTTTACTTGTCATTGAATTTAATATACCAACTTTTGTACTAGGCAAATGATTTCATTATTTTAATCAAGTTTGCGAGCTTGAAATAAACACCAATCCCATTGTATTTAATCAGTCGTCGAACAACATAACAAAACTACCGCCAGTCGCAACACACTGGCTCGCTTCTACCCTCCATGACCATCATCAGAGTACGACGGCAAACTCAGTAGCGAAGATCTAACCGCATTGTATATATATGGAAAGCAAAATTATATATGCAGCTTCACTCTGTAGTTCAGAATATAGTTGTATGGACTGGGCATGTCGGCTGCACACTTTTATAATCACGAACATTAGTTGTTTTGCCACACACACACACACACATATATATATATATATAGACAATACAATTAAACAATAATTGATGGCGCGGGTGGTATTATGTCGTTTATATATATATATATATATATATATATATATATATATATATATATGGTATATATGTGTGTGTGTGTGTGTGTGTGGCGAAAGAAACAACTAATGTTCCTGACTGCATTGAAATTTTGTTGCCGACATTTGTGTCACGCACAATATATGCAAGACTACTTAGTGGTGAGAGCCGCATATCTAATTTTGCCTTTCCATATATACAATGCGGTTAGATACTCGGTACTCAGTTTGCCGTCGTACTCTGATGATGATCATGGAAGATCGAAACGCGTCAGTGCGTTGCGACTGGCGGTAGTTTTGTTAAGTTTTTCGACGACTGGTTAAATACAATGGGATTGGTGTTTACTTCAAGGTCGCAAAATTGATTTAAATTATTGTTACCACCACACGCGCAATCAATTATTGTTTAAATTTGATTTCCAATTAGAGACACACTCGAGTAATTATCCTTATTACAAATGCTATTATTTTGATTCATTTCTATTTAATTTGACATTCAGTAATGGTAATTTATCACATGATATTTTTTTAAGACGTAAATTGAAGTCCCCTTCCTTAATTAGCTATTTGTAATAAATTTATCATTTCATATTCTCCATTAATATAAATTGATAATATGTCGTCTATACATCGTGCGTACAGTGTGGGCGTTAGGAACATCATACCTAGGTGAGTTTTCCCGATTTAATGCCGGAAGCTCTTTGCTATCGGAGCTAACCTAAGTTGTCCCTTTTGAGCATGAATAACTTCCATATTAAATCTTATTAAAATATTAAATAAGTAGAATTCATGCGTGTGTTCATCATCTCCATAATATTTTGCATTAACATTTCACTTTCTTATAATCCTAACAGGTGATCGACTAGGAAATGCCGAAAACACTCCGGTGATTTTATTTGTGGAAACTGATACAAAAGATAAGCTTGCCAACGTATCGTTTTTGTTCAGCTCACATATATCCACAATCTCGACCAATTGGTTTGAATTCATTAATATTTCGCCCAATAAGTATTATTATTTCCTTATTTTATAAAAAAGAAACTTCGACATTTTTATATTAAAGATTGCTAGATATTAACAATAATTCTTAAATTGACGCCTTGTTTATGCATCTTTTCTACATTTTATAATCTTGGTGTCATTTGCAATCATAATATTGATCAACAATTTCAATTCCCCTATTAATTTTTAGTCTATTTTTTAGTCTAATTGCTCATCAAAACTGTCGCTCTACATTTGTCTGCTTTCAGACAAAAAGCATTGCTTGTTATTAACCCATATCTTAGACATTTGGCTTCACAAATGGGCTTATACTTCTCTTCCTGTGTTATCACAGTTGTGACTATGTCTAATTCATATTTAACCTTTTCTTTGTCGAAGAGGAATTATGCTGTATTAATGGCTTAATTAATCATCTCAATTTTTGTGATGTCTCAATCAGAATAGCTATGATTAAACCACGTTTAAGAATTTCAAGCTGATACTCATTATGTTACCTTTTGGAAATATTTACTACCCGCTACTGGTTTCTGTACAATTTAATCTTATTTATGATCGGTATAAAGATGCTCAAATTCCACAATTATCTAACAGCATAATCCAGACCTTTGAAATATCTCTATTAAGTTCGCCATCCATCAAGTAATCAGCGTACAAAATATCAAGCTACGGATATTAAACGAACATTGGTTGCGCGGGTGGTGATAACAATTATTATAATCAAGTTGCGGTCTTGATATAAGCACATGGCCCATTAATAGCTTACATTTGTCAGTAAAATCAAGCATTGCATAGTGTTGAAAAGGCAATTCATTCAGTAGACCGGTTCGTCCTTATTGGAAACTCATCATGTACTGGCCAGAAGTTGCCGCAGACAGGGCTCGACGAAACCGGTCTACTGGATAATTAATTGCCTTTTCTACATCATACAATTTTTGGTCTATACTGACATATGTAAGTAATTAATGGGTCAGGTGCTTATATCAGGACCGCAACCTTGATTATATTAAGTAACGTGGATCTTATTTTAGTGTGCTGCCTAATCAGTTCAAATTTACGCGTCTCGAACTCCAAAAACTAAGGTATTCATTAGATTTAAATGTTTTACTCTGGTCAATAGCCTACCTTTACTCTTATGCTAATTCACCTTACGCAATTTAACAAAATTGTTTGCGCTTGATATCCGCATAGCAACCATCATCAATTTTGGATTTATATCATTAAAGGAGCGCTTCTCGAGTTATAATCGACTCTTTAATTAAGCATTTTCATGCTGCATGGCACCTTTCATCGTTTTTTTTGTTTTGTCATGCCTAAGGCATTAGCATTTCGTAAGCGTACACTCACTCGATTAATATAGATAGATTTGCCAATATAACTTTTCCCACTTTAATTGTTACCTATTTTCAATGCTAATTGTGTTTAATTTTTAACCATCTCGCGCTGTCGCCTATTGAATCTACAAAGGTATAAAACCTTCAGCCAATCTGTCCTTTGTCAAACGAAATATGACCAACTATGCGTAGCTGATGGTATGCCTATAATATATTAATTGGTTCTCAACATCCTATAATTAAATATGCAGTGATCAGATGTGCTTCAACTAGTTTAGTGAACTTTGTCTTCTCAGAGAAATTGCCTTTTCGCAGTTTTCTGTAAAATGTTTTTATTTACTGCTAACCAATTGGCTTACTTTTTTCGTATTCTTTCCAGAAATCGGCATGAAATCTCCAAATTTTGACATTTTAGCTAGAGGAGGATGTACACCACTAACAATTTAGTACACAAAATTAAATTAAATATAATTTGACAGCATAATTTGATTTGAAAAATATTTATTATCAAATGAACTCTATCAGCTGCAGAGTGAGTACAAACGTTTTTTGTCATAGTCGATACCCACGGCAGAAATTTGGAATGGATAATGTTGCTAAGTCTTATATCGAGCACATTCTAATTGGGATTAAATAACTTAATACGCATATTCCCATTTGTTTTACAAATATAGAAGTTAGTTAGTTCAAACTTATATTACACACCCATGGTGCTAAATTGGGATTGCGCTCCGAAAAATCGCTTTCTCATGATTTCACCAGTTTAAAATTGTACTAAGGGCTTATCGTGCAGGATTTAACCGAAAACGCAATTGCCTAATCATTTACTCTGCTTCAGTTGCAATAAAACCACTATCAGTTGACACGAATAATTCACAAAATTTTATTAAAAATATTTTCAGACAATGCAGGTCTCTCAGATATTATCTATTTACCTCGGATAATTTAAATTAGCACTTTCTCTTTCAGGATTGCAACAGTTTACAGGTAAATAAATTCTATCCAATTTATGCTATATATATATATATATATATATATATATATATATATATATATATTTGGCGTCTCTTCGACTTAATACCTCAACTAACCATATTTGTCAGTAAAGAGAATTAACCATGCATATGGTTGCAGCAAATTCTAGAAAACACTTAGCACGTTTCCAACAAAGACGAATCCAGTTTATTTAATGATTTTTTTGCTACCTAATGCAATGTTTAGTTTAAACTGAAAATATACTTACAATCGAAATTCTGCGTAATACATCAAGTAAGCATTGCTTCATAGGTTATAATTTCGTATCAACGGAACAATATCTCAATGGTTCTCTGAATTGCATGCACTAATTCCTTAAGTGTCTTCCTTTGCCTTGTGAAATTTATGCCCGGCAAAATTAGTTGCATTTTTTTGCTAACTGGATCTACCTTCTTCATTCTAACTTTCCAATTGTAATAACTGATCCTAAAGAGCTTATTGTGTGGTTTACAGAAAATATGTCGTGTTTCTTTAATGAAAAATATTTATAGGTGAGCCTATTTTCTGTGGAAGGTAAATTATTTCACATCTAATGCTAATGATACGACTGAACGGTTTCAAATGAGGTTAAGTGAATCATTCGAAGTTTTGTTGTGCGTGGTCTTTTTTATTTGTCATGGCTTCATGGATCTACTTATTATTTTTTTATTTCAAATGTGTTCATTTGTGCTTTAAAAATATACACGTCATGAAATGGCCTTATCTTCAAAACAAGGTAACGCATATGCAATAGATTTTACGGCTCTGCATTCACTCTAACCATCTTTAGAACGTCTGATATCAAAACAAAATAACTTAATTTTAACGTAGTTTTAAATAAAATTTTTAAGATTAATATATAGAATTGTGTATTTGAGCTTTTATTTTCGTGAATCTAGTTGACGGTTTCAATAAACAAAAACCAAATTTTCATAATATGAACATCCGTATAACCTTTTATTTATCACTTACCCGTATGTTTCCAATAGAATGCTGCGAGGAACAACCTTTTAAGGATTACCATCGATAGAAATTTGCACATATTTTTTGCGCAGATATTGTTGCTTTATTATTCAGTTTATTAAATAGTTGGGGAAATATGCACAATTTGTGATATATACACATCCATTGTATGAAACATTTTAATTCTTTCCAGTTGTACGCCTTTCGGGATGATAGATGGTCAATGTTTTGCTAAGCTTCATTAGGTAAGATTACATCAAATTGGATCTGATAAGAATTCTTTTTCTTTATAAATTTTACGAATCGAATACTTACGTGTTACAACGCGTCACATAGAAGGTTCAGAATTGCTTCTACGTCCTTTTTTGTAGAATGAAGCTAATATTTGTGTCATTTTTGACCGATTTTATGAATGTGTTCAATATTATATGCTCGTTCTCTCTGGATTAACATCTTGGTATAATATTGTTTGTTTTGTTATTTATTTTCTTCTTCGTAAGTAAATGGTTTTAAGAGAAAATTTGTGTGAAGTTATAAAAAATAAAAGATATTTAGGCAGAAGAAACTTAATCTTTAAGATTCAATTTCCTAAATCTTCATCTGTTAATTGGGAATATTACCATGAAAATAGGAATTGGTTATGACGCGGCCCATTTATCATTATATGGATATTGCTAGGAAATAATCTTAGAATTAGGTTAGGATATTATAATAAAATTTGTATATAGATATTTTCTGGACAGCATTAGATACTAAATTCAAACCGTTTATATATCAGGTCACCTCTTCAAAACAATCCATAATGGGTGCGTATGAAAATTTGATATTCAATTTATCTATGCCGTGGGAACAGTGTATTGTTTGCACATTCTAATTTCATTTTATCTTATATTTTCGGTCAGGTAGTTTCTTTAAAATTCAATTTAATCTTGCAAGTCTTTATGTGTAGTTTTAGCGCAGTTGCAAATCTAAACTCTAAAGTCATTCTTTATTACATCATATCTTCCGAATTTTATTTTATATTGTTCATTTAGAATAAATATTGCACAAATTTGCATATGCAATTCACCTCTCAGACTGGATCGTCCTTACGTTTATTCCACTTTAGTAGCCAGAATAGCCTCAGATGGGGTCAGAATCACGAATTATTTGGTTCCTAGTCAATTTCAACACAAAATTAATCAAGCAATAATTCAATTTACAGTTTCATACAAACGTATGCCTCGGTTAGGTTTCATTTTTTGTCGTGAAAACTGCAGTTGCACTAAATTAGGAACTATCTATCTCCGTTAACTTGTTTTATCATAAACATCATAACGCTTGTAGAATTCAATTTTCCATAACGTATTACTGCAGCAATTGATTAAATATATGTTCGATATAGATAATTTAGTAGGACAATTACTTAAGGACGCATCCGGTATCTAGATATATTGCACTTGATAGTTAATGCAATTTTAAGTTTATACGAGCATATATATATATATATATATATATATATATATATATATATATATATATATAAGATTTAAGGATTATTAACGAACGACCCTTTGTAGGTAAATATATTAATGAGAATTGGTGTGCTTCCTAATTTATGCTTGTGTATGGCATTAGTTTCAACCATATTAATGCGTAGATATTCGTTACATGAAACTTTGTTGTTCACTTACCACGTAGCTAAATTTTTCAAATACAAAATCTATAATGGAATATATATTATTGATAAAGCTACCCTTAAGCTGCTTCTTACATCTGGAAATGTGTTGCCGATTGTGGACACAAGGAATATTTCTATCATTACTATCGTTATCGATTAACTGTAAATAGCATGTCAACAAATAATTAAAAGTAAATAACTATCTTAAGTAAATAAAGAGATGATATATCTTATATCAATAAACTTCATCCTGTACGATGCGCTATTAAAAAAGCTGCTTAAGCAAATTTTAACATTTTGGAATAGAATCAAAGAAAAAAGGTAGATATGGTGGCTTTCAGACCAGAACAGTGAGTCTGCTCTCACCATGTAGTTGCAACAATTTTTTTGCCAAAAAGACCTCACAACTTTGTTAAGTCCCTTTGAAAAATCGTGAATTAAAATCCAGACATCGCTGCTTTAAAAAGGCTTTGCTAATAAATCCAAACGCATTAGAGTAACGTTTGGCATTTTTTTCCAGTATAATAAATTCGCTTATTTAACTGAAATTTTATGACACGAATCACATATTTGAAACGTTAAATCACTTCTCTTTTACTGAAAATGAAAGAAAGTAAAAAGAAAACACTACCATTTATAATTTGGTAAATTAGAATGGGATAAAACAGATGGTTTGTGAAATCTTTAAGTCGTAAGCTAAGGAAAATTTGAGTCCATAGCAGAAAGGGCTAGTACAAAAACATTATCATACTATTCACCTTGTAATGTAATGTGTATCTGTAGTGGAGCTGTGAATGGGTTGCTTGAGTTGGAAACAAAAGTGTCCAGGTTAGAATCCCGACCGCGGCAATCATCGAAACTTCTTACTGAGTGCTCAATAAGTACTTTCATTTTATGCTGACAACATATATATATATATACATATATATATATACATATATATATATATATATATATGAGTAGTAATTTGGTATAACTCAAACACACTCATGGAATACTTTTTTTAATATGTTTGTTTAGGTGTTTGTTTTGCTTGTGGCAATTAATTTTATTCAGTTTAACTGCACAACAAGGTTTTGAATTATGAATGGTTTTCCAAATAAGTTGCTCAAATTTTATTGTGATTAAATTTTAGATGGCATATATGCATCTGGTTAAGCTTTATGAGTGATTGAGTAATAATGATAGCCTGTTAGTCTTTCTCGGCTTCTTTTTCATTTTGGTTGAGCGATTTGCTTATCTACGTTCAGAACTCTTTCCTTCTTTCTATTTATTCAAGGAGCATTCTTTCTTCCTATTAATTGTTTGCTGAGTTCTTACTAAAGAGAAAAATGAACATTCTATCATTTTTTTAATTAATTCAGTACGCCTTATTATGTAGGAAGTTTAACGTACTTATTTCCGATTACTGCAGGCGTGCAAGCAAGATAACCTTAATTTTGTTTATAATTAGGTGTTAGGCCAAAATATTTTATTAATCAATGCCATAGAAGAAACCAAGAGCCAATTAACTAGTTAATTTATTGTTTTCTATCAAATGCGATGCATTACAACAAGGCAAAGTTAAAAGACATAAGGATAAATAAATAACCGGCCTAAATAAGAAATTAAGACTTTCCTTTAATTTATTTAATTTAATATAACTTTAAAGATCGCAGAATACGCACTATAAATTCCAAATTTCCCATTAATCCAGAAGCGTTTACTGCGAATATGGAAGTGGTATTATCTCAGATCAGCAAAAATTAAACGAATACTTGAGGCAAGTTTGATTACTCCAAAGATAATTATGATTAGTCCTCGCATTACTAATACGCAGGCTTCAAATGAGAACTATTGCAAAGATTTAACAAAGTAATCAATTCATAAAAATTCAACACAAACGTGTTCAGCATAAAAATAATTAGAGTAACAATATAATTACCTAGGAATAAATTAAAGAAAATCACATTTACGCAAAAGACACGTTTTTTAATTTCAGTTTTTTTAATCTAATAAGACAATATAACTTTAAATAACAGAAAAAGAATCAAGGGTTGATGTTACATTAGTTGACGCTTTTAATTTGGCTAAAACAGAAACAGAAGAGTATCAATCAATGTTCTGACGTGAAGCCATGAAATAAAATGTCTCAAAAAACTCGGAGACAATGGTAAATATCACTACAAAATAAACATGTAACAACATCAATGAACGAGTTAATTGTGTTTTTTTAAAAACCCGCAATGAATTCATAGAGCGAAAACGATTGGCATTAATCATTTAAGTCTCTCTATTAAGTCAAAACTGCACAAGACTTGACCAGGTCGCGAAATTCTGCCAATTCATCCAAACATGTCAATGAGAAATACACAAATTCACACTTCTGTTAAGGCTACTTGGAAAACACGCATTCAATTCCATGCATATTGTACACAAATTTTCATAAAGCGTTATTAGATATAACGGAGGTAATAAAGAACAAAGAAGGACTCTAATCAAACAGTGGCCTAATTGAATGTAAAAACGCTACTTCTAGACAGGGTTTAAAAAACATTAGTTAATATATGGCTGAATATTGCTTGGAGTGTGCGACAAGGTGGCGTAGTAGATAGAATCTTAAACTCAAAATAAAATGTGCTCCGGTTTTAACTCTGCCGCGGAAAAATACTTTGAACAGTGCATAAAGCATTCCCAATAAGGACAAAAAGAATTACCTGTGGCACTTTATGCAGTGCATAGTATGTACTAACAAAGATATAATGAAATTGGCGTTTAACGCAAGATCTTAACTTTGATTTAAATTAGCAATTATGGTTGTCACACAACAGCAGTATATAGTAAAATTAATCGAATAGGTAAAAATATCTGAATGTCATAACAGTTAGATGTTTTCCTCGAAAACACTTTATTCCGATCATATACACGTGACTAGCTTAAAAGAAATAAATAACAAAGTGACACAACATTTTAAAAATAAGTTAAGAACAAACACAACAGATTTCTCAATCACACAATTTTCCAAATCATGTGCACTTATGGCACATGTAATTCAATCCCAAAATGCCGTCTTTAATAAGTTAAATTGAAAAATAAATTTTATTTAGAACTAACTTTGTTAGACAGTAGAAATTTTATACACAATTTAAAAACAAACCATCTTCCTCTATTTTAACTCAATTGGTTTCCAACATTTGGTAATTTATATAGTACACATTGATATTAATTAATTAGTTATAAAACAATGGATTAGAAGCAGCAAAAAATGAAGATCTTCACATATGCGTGTGTTTATTATATTAATTTGTTTAAATTCAATTAAAGTACACAATTTTTGTTCATAAAGTTATTGAGTTAGATAGCTTCCTCAGTGCGCAAATCCTTTTTAACTGGGTTTAAAACCACCGGTAAATTGAACCTCTTAATTATTATTACTGAAAAATCTGCCTAAACTATAGTTTAACTTTTGGAAAAATTTGGTTTCAGTTATTGCAATGCATTTCTCCTCTTTTCCAGCTCTGTTAAGCTTAAAATGCACAACTTTATTGACCAGCCAGTCCGACTAGCATCATCCACTAAGCAACCATTGCATTTGTATAAATGTATAATGTTGGACGATTGGTCTATATGGAGCTAATCAATTACATTTATATTAGGCAAGGTTTCTTTTTTTACAAAGATAAAATATTTTAATTATGCAGCTCTGTTGCCTATGCTTTTATGATTCGTCGAATAAATATTTCTGATGGTGTTTCCCTTGTTGAATGTAAAATAACATATTTTGTCCTTTTCTTGCGTACAGCTTCACCGCTCTTGTCCGCAGTTATTACTTAATATTCTCTTTGTTAAATATTTCTTGGTACCCATTTTAAAATATATTTTGTGAATGCATTCCAACTCTTCAGATCAAAACCTACGCAATTTACTGGATTCATTACTCAAGTTCCGATTTTTTCTTATTTTTATAAATATGATTATTTTTTGCATTACATTAAAATCAGCTTAGGTGATGCGTTGTTCAATTTTTAGCGGAGAATGGTGTTTATGCTCTTATTTTGTCTCTGTCGTCTTCATTTCATCGCTTGGCACTAAGAAGAATTTCAGCCTAATCGATATGGCTTCTTTATGTTGGTTTGATTTAATCAAATTTGTATTGTTAAGAAAGAATTCTTAGATTTCTCTATAAATTTGTTTGGGACTTACTCGCTATAATATAAGTACTATTCTGTTTGTCGACTGCACTCATAACAGTGTTAATAAGTGACCTCTTTAATGCTACAAGCTCTTATGGTTGACTCAAATGTTTACCATGTTTCGAAAGTGCAATCTAGTTGTACACATTGTTAAGGGTTATATTCTGTGTTTCAATCACATTCTTTGATAGATGTCTTATTATTTTCTTACTTAAATATGTTCAAGTTTACTTATACACTTTATGAAATCTTTGCTGATATTAGTTCTTTTATTGATTTTCCAGGAATATAGTCTTTTTCTTTCGCAGGCTTCACCATATGGGCAAGAAATTAAAATGTATTAATTGATCTCAAGACGAAGCGATGGCGTCCCACGGTAGCATAATTCATGCTCATTTTTCACTTCAGCTATTTTTTAGATTAGTGGCTTAAATTGAGAAATGGAATTTCTAGATGTCTTTTTGGAGCAAGAAATGAAGAACAGTTACACACTGTTGAAGCTGTCTTTTGCAACATCCTTAGTATGCAGCTAAATAAACAAAAGTATTTAAATGAACCGGATATAAACTAGTGAATAGAGTGCGAGCGCTTTTGTTTGTGTGCTTATGTGTCGTGCCCGCTTCCTGCGTTTTTTTGTTTAATATATGTGATTAATCTGTATTATTCTTACTTTTTTTTATAAAATTTTGCTGTAAGGAACCAGGTATTTAAATCAGTTTTAGTTCTGTCCAAATATCTATGTTCACTATATTTTTTTGCTGAAAGCAATATTTGTACTACAATTTAAATTCCTAATGCACAAAGATGATTGAACACAATATCGTGAAAACTTTCATTTCTTTATTTGAAATGTATGTATGCTCTACGCACATTGTTCAATTGTGAGTCGATAGGCTTCTTAAAAATATTTTGTCATGATCTAACTGAAAATATTTAAACATAAATCTACTTTAATGTATTAAAATGAGGTTCATTCTTGTATTAAATGATTGCTGATTTACTGAGGAAAGAATTCATAAATATAACTACGCAAATTTCCTTTAATACCTAATTAGAAAGATTTTTATCCGGTTCTGATGAAGTAACCTTAAATTGCGATAGATTTTATATCTTATGCTAAGAATGAAAATTACTTGAATTGTTTTTATTTCGATATCTGAAAAACAGTAATATAAATCCAGTGAAATTACTGGCTTGTCTACATATTCTTCGCGAATACCTGTAGAGAGATGTGGGCGAATAAGAGAAAATTTAATTTTTGTTACCAAAATTGAATCTCTGCAAAATGAACTTGCTTTTTACAGCTTCATCGAACAGAAGTAAAGAGTTAATTAAATCGTGGCTCTAATGAAAGCATAATTACACGTTGAGACTAATCGTTAATATTCGTTACCTCTTGTTAATGTTAACTCGAATATATTTTAAGCAAAAATATTCGCGAAATAATAAAATTTACAGGATTCCCCCAATTGGAACTCAAAACAACTTTCACTGGATTTTAAAGGAATCGGAATATTTGATTCCTGACTATAGAGATAATTAAACGTCTTAATTCTTTAAATATTCGTAGCCTGTTGACTGTTGTAAATTTGCGAATGCCAAAGTTAGAGTATTTTTTAGTAAAATTATTTAAAATGAATAAATATTTAGTGGGATGGGCGTAGTGCGGTATATTGTTTTAAGTGGGTGGTAGACACAAATCGCTTGCGTTGATTTGATTTCCCCCTTTTTTACGCTGACTTCAGCATTTACTCTTGGTTCTATATGAACCATTTGGTTACTATGATTGGAAATAACAACGTTGTTTTTAGCCGAGGTTGAGTAGGTGATCTCCTTCTTCTGAACAGTTGCAATCTGAGGGCAGTTTAACTTGATAATTTACGTGTTCAGTTTAAAGCTGAGTATTAATTAGTAGCTGCCCAATGCGATTTGGTTATATCACTTGCATGAAATAATTTGTGGAATTTCAAAAGAAAATCCTTATTTAGTTTCTCTTACTTTTCAAATTTTGTCTCTGGTGAAGTTTCCCATTGACGCATCAATTATTCTTTCTAAATTTTAAATATTACTCAATTTTATTTTTGGTGCAACCTTTCATAATACAACACAAGAAGAACAACATATGGAAATCAACTTGCATATATAACTCTGATAAATTTATTTTGTTCTTGTTTAAACTATGTTCTGCTCTCTTCTAACTATAATGCAATGTAAAAATGTAAAATTAATCCAGAAGGTTTATTTTCCAATTAGGTTTCAAATATGGTCTCGAGCAAATTTAATCGAGAATTATTTGTTTCTGATTATATTTATAGGGCTATAACATAATCGTCCACCTTCAAAATCTTTCAAATTAAAACTCTAAGCAATGGAAAATAAAGTTGATGTATTCAGTCTAGTCTAGAATTTGTGTTTTTTAGGTGTTCATTTAGTTAAATAGGATTTTCGTGCCTGAAAACATGCAAACCTATTATTATTGGTCAGTCGCTAATCATTCCACTACTTTCATTTACATGTACGTAAATTGTTTAACTTTCATTTCCACAAACTTAATACACCTGCAAATGCACTAACGAGGATCAAGCCGCAGTGTACAATGAATTTATTCATAATCAATAAAATTAATCTCTCGTATACATTATATTTAGTTAGAATTAGCAGTCAAAATCATAAATTTTTGCAGCTTCGGCCATAAATAACGAAGCAGATTCTCTGAGCAATAATTGAGTGCGCAAGAAGTGATAACAATTATTTGTTTAATTGAAGATTGCAGAGATGCAAATAATAATAGACTTATTCTTCATTCTAAATTTATTGCTTATATAATTGCATCAATTGCAGAAAAATATTTCATTCTAAATTTTCGCCTTTTAAAATGTATAAAAGTATAATGCGCCTGAGAGCCGCATTTACATACATTATCTTTGCATATTTTTTATTTCGTCATGCTAAGATAATGACCATCGTAAATGGAAACGTTTCAGTGAGTGAAAGGAACAGTTGTGTTTCTATACAAAATGACTTAATAAAAAATTTAATTTGTGCTTGTTTCGTGTATACAAACTTTGTTGAAATAACTACTTGGTATCGTTAATCTCACAATAAATGATTTCTTTATTTTAAGTTAAATAATCAATATATATATATTGTACCCTTCCTGTATGCAAATGCAAAAAGAAATTTTATTATTTATAAGAAAAGTTTCTTTCGCATAGTCTTCTCAAATATCTACTAATGAACCTATCTTTATATATAAATTGGAAAGTAAAACAAGATAGAAATATGTGATCATAGAGAGAGTGTGAAAAACAGCAACCAATCAATTGCGCGCGTCACATCCAGTTCAAGCTGAACGCTTGTACATGCTTCTGCTGCTTGCATAAATCCGGCTGCATTCCAATTTATATATAAAGATATTTTCATTGGTAGATATTTGACATGACCATACGAAAGAATCGTTTCTTATATCTTAGAGTTAAATACTGTTTGTTGCGCAAGAATGTATTAGGTTTTGCGAAACTAGTAACAAATTATTTCAGTTGTGACCAGAAGGATAAACCAAAGGCAGAATGAACGGAAAGTATAATCTCATGCACATTCGTTTCGTGCTTACTGGCGACTCATCAGTAGGAGCCGGTATTACGCCCTTTAACCACTATATATTTGGTAGAAGAATGTGGAATAATAGGACGGTACAATCTCCTAGACGAATGTGTAAACCTGTAATAGTGAAGCTAACATAATCTAAAGTCAACGACAATACGACTTCAATGCTAACTCACACTATATAATATATATCGAGTCTGTAAAGGATACTAACACTATGGCTATTGTGTTAGTAACTGATACCTTTTTCAAATCGATGAGTACCGGATACTAACACTATGGTTTCCGAGTCGGTACATGATACCAACCTGATGGATATAAATTTATGCTAAAGTTCACCCAAATTGAGAATTACAACAATTTCCGAACACCTGTTACTCCAGTTAAACCATACACTCTGGCCTTCATCGATATCAGTTATCACATTTCGCGGTAAGTATGACAACATTCAATTCAATATATTTCAGTTAAATACTGTTTGTTGTGAAGAACTAATATATATGCAAGTATGTATTAGGTTTTGCGAACCTAGTAACAAATTAGTTCAGTTGTGACCAGAAGGATAAACCAAAGGCAGCATGAACGGAAAGTATAATCTCATGCACATTCGTTTCGTGCTTACTGGCGACTCATCAGTAGGAGCCGGTATTACGCCCTTTACCCACTATATATTCGGTAGAAGAACGTGGAATAATAGGACGGTACAATCTCCTAGACGAATGTGTAAACCTGTAATAGTGAAGCTAACATAATCTGAAGTCAACGACAATACGACTTCAATGCTAACTCACACTATATAATATATATACCGAGTCTGTAAAGGATACTAACACTATGGCTATTGTGTTAGCAACTGATACCTTTTTGAAATCGATGAGTACCGGATACTAACACTATGGTTTCCGAGTCGGTACATGATACCAACCTGATGGATATAAATTTATGCGAAAGTTCACCCAAATTGAGAATTACAACAATTTCTGAACACCTGTTACTCCAGTTAAACCATACACTCTGGCCTTCAAAGTATTACAGACAAAGTATTTTCGAATACATTTAAAAGGAAATCGATGACATCACATGATTTTACGAAAAATAAATTATCTGCATTACGAAATTTAATGATATATATACATATATATATTCTCGAAATAAATAGCCATTATCCACTTTGTTTTTAATGTTTTCCTTCTTCCTAATTATAAATATACTGTGTAATATTCGAAGGCAATAGACATAATAAAGATTATTAAGAGAGGGTCAGCGTTTTATCCGTAAGCAACTAAACACTTATATTTCAGCCAATTTTGTGACTGCCAAACTTCTGGAAAGAATTAAGTTCTTCAAATCGTGTTTTTAATGAGATTGTGTACCAAAACTATTCCTCAATCAGTGCAGGAGAAATAACCAGAAACCGACGAATAAGCTTATAAGCCGCTTATTGCTTAATGCCATCGAAGACTACCAATCAAAACTACAAGATGCTGAGAGAATCATTCAATCACTTGGTTGTCAAATTGCAAGACTGAACGACAGCGAATATACCGCTTTAACAACGAAGATAGAAACGCTGATGAAAATAATAGCTGACAAAGAAACTAATTACCTCACGAGGGACCTAGACAAATTTTCTACACAATCGAAATTTCCTACAAACCCAGACGCATTTATTCACAATTATTCAAAAGTAATCTTGGTAAAACACCAGAAAGAATTACTCTCCTTGTGAGCAAAATTCTGCGTAGTCAAGAAAACCTAAGTGAACGCGACATTATTGAAATTCAGGCTCGAAAGGAAAATTTCTACAATGACTTAACGAAAAACACCGCCCCACAGGCATTCAATGGACAAGGACTGAAAGCTGAGTTAGTTAGCGGACTAGAACAATACATGAAAAAGTTCAAAAGCAGCCAAATCATCACAAAAAAGCACATAGAATAACTCCGAAAACTACTATCAGTCAAATTCATACGACTTACCACACCCGACAAAGTATCAGAAGTGGTGTAATTCTTGAAGCCGACGCTTATAGAAAGTCCATGAACGATATTATAAATGATCAATCTAAATTCAAACAAGACATCAAACAGAAACACGATTCAACAAATATCGAAGCAAAAATTAATGCAAAAACACGTTTTATCATTGACGGCTGATTCCGATATTAGATCAAAACTCATAGAAGATATCTAAAAGACAAAGCCAATCGGAACAAACATCGCAAGATTGTACGGTAAACCAAAACTCATAAAGCCGTGACAGCCTCTGGTGCTCCATCGATGCGGCCTATTTGAGGCGACGTACCAACCTCAATAATTCCACGGCGGCTTAATAGAATAACTAAGGAGAATTTTCCCAGCGTTAAAGTTAATATGACATTTAGTACACAGAGAATCATTAGTTTGGATGCCAAAGATCAATTGCCAACTCTCTCCACATCATTTATAGTCTATAAATTCTCATGAATGTGCGGTAGCACATATATCGGACGTACGAAGAAGCAACTGATAAACAGAATCCAGCAATATTTACCACAGAAATTGATTAACAAAGGCTTGGCACCGTCAAGAAAATCAGCTATTTCCGATCATATATTGGAAACGGGGCACCCAGTCAATTCGACCAATTTCTCAATTCTACATAAAGTAAAATCAGAAAAATTATTATTTATTTATGAAGCCCTTTATTAAAAAACAACAAGCACCTGACCTTAATATTCAAAAGTTTCATCAACATGATATTCTAATCGACTGGCCAAGAATAACAAAATTCAACAACAATCTACTAGTATCCAGTCAATAACAAACAGGCCCTCGACTAGAATCAACAAACATACAATCGGATTGGCAACAAACTGAAGTGGAAGTAACAGAGGCACATACGGTGACAGAAGTTTCCAAACAATATGAGCGTTTAACACTGAAATCCACACTGGCGTTGTTACCATGTGGGAATTATAAATTTGCGCAACAAGATCAAACGATCAACTACACTGGGAAAAATAGCACTCGTACATGTAACAGTGAACAATGCACACAAATGGTTAATTCTCAAGCCATCAAAACATAATGACCAGATCTCAGACATCACTTTGCAATACTGCGAGAAAGACCTTTACATGCAAACACGCACACACACAAACACAAACGCATACACACTTACCAACCAGCCAAAACAAGAAACAGAAGTAAAAGCGAGTCAGATTTGTTACCACTAGCATAATCAATTGAAAACCCAGAATGTATATAGATGAATGATTGTAGAGCGATGATTAGTATTCACGAAATAAATGGCATTTATCTACTTTTTTAATGTGTTCTTTCTTCCTAATTAGAAATATAGTATGTAATATTAAATGGCATGGACAATTTTAATATATATATATATATATATATATATATATATGATTATTCCCGAAACATATGCGGTTATGACTAGATGATAGACAATAACCCTCACAAATTCTAAATATTTGCTGTAGATATCGGTAGAAATGATTTTTTTATTGATGCTTTTTCATTGCGTGTTGCTTTAATTTCTAATATATTTTAAAATGTTAAACTTACGTAGTACCTCGGAATATATGTTTATTTATGTATATTTTTCTGATTGGTGTGTCTTAATGTACGTAAAATAGCACATCCACCAACATGATTTGAGAGTATTTAGATCAAGGTTGCGATCATGATATAAACAACTATCCAATTATGTACATACATTTGCCAGTAAAAAATGAGCTTTGTATAATGTAGAAATAACAATGGTATACAATTGTAACTATTGTATTATTTAAGGCCCTGAACATTAAATTTTCTGTTTTGCGTTGCGCAGTACGATCATCACATGTAACATATCCACGATTTTTTTTGTGGTATATTTGCATTATCAGTTCCGCAAACATCCGCCTGATCCCCACTTACAAGTACTTTCTGAGCTTGTCTGAGTTGTGGTTGGGGGCTTATCCTCCCCTTAGAAAGCTTCCACATCACGCGTACTAACGAGTGGAAACGAGGTATGATCTAATCACGGTTGTCTGGCGCCGATTCAGGACCTCAATTCCAGTGTCAACATCAGGCTTCTAATATTCCTGCATGCACTGGTCACACCAGCAGTTTTAAGCAAATTTGACTAGTGTACTGTGTGATATTAGAAGCCTGATGTTGGTACTCGAATTGAGGTCCTGAATCGTCGCCAGACAACCAAGATTCGATTGTACATTCTTTCCAGTGTTTAGTACAAATGGTTTGAAAGCCTTCGGAATGAGGGGAAGAGACAGCACCTATCCACAACGAAGACGATCACAGCGCGTACTATGGAATAAGGGTAAATCGGATATTTGCGGAACGGGTAGTGCAAATCTATCACCCACGAAAGAAAATCTTGGATACGTTAAAGTTCGTCAACTTGCTCTAAACTCTTCTAAATAGTTATTTAAATCGACGCAACTCGAGGCCACTATATGAATAAAACAAAATTGTCTAAAATTACGATCGTTTTTGGCTGTTAATTGTGCTTTTGGCCTACGAACATGTGCGACGTATACGAGAGTACTAAGTGTGAGAGCCGCATCTATGATAGTTCAAAATTTGCGGGTTCACGCATGTCTTTCATTCTACTGTCGAGTCGAAATTTCGACAGTCCATATGTCCGGTGGTTGTGCTACTACGTTGTACGAATTTCTAATTAAATAGAATTCTTGCTTTTCTTTAGTTCTCAAACACGATTTTTTTAAATAGTGAAATTCCATGTAGGCATACGCACACTTTCTCCACGCCGCCAATTTCTCTGCATAGCCTGTCGCCTGTAAAAATTACAATTTCGTTTTCTCTTACAATAAATATGGTAATATTTTGTTTCAAAATGTTCAATTTTGCTACATATATTTGCATGGCAGCAATACATGTCAATGAAACAGCTAATCGCGGCTGAACTATTATTGTATCAATATTGCATATATCACCGTTACATGTGCATGTGGCCTCATTGTAACATGGAAAACTACACTTTTCGCTTGCCTGGTGTCAGGTAATGCAAGTAGTAAAGTTAACAAAAATGTCGTGATTCACGTACGTTTTAGTGAGAAAACACACAGAAAAGTGGTGAATTTGGAAACGCGCGTGTGACTCTTGTGAATAATGCGATTTTACACAAGAAATTAATTTATTTATATATAGAAAAATTTTATTGCACAAATTCAATGTTTTATAGAAGATTATGACCAATGCGGACCACTTTTGTCTAGCATTATTAAAGTCAAAAAAAGCAAATCTAATTAGGCTTTCCATATATGTACATTTCGGTTCGATCCTCGCTAGTCAGTTTCCAATCGTACACTGATTATGATGATCATGGAAGGTCTAAACACGTCAGTACGTATGACAGACGGAAGTTTTTCTGTTGTTCGACAAATGGTTATATACAATGGGGTTGGTGATTACTTCTAGCTCGCAAACTTGGTTTAAAGAATAGCTACCAACACCGTCACAATCACTGATTGTTTAATTTTATTATATAAATATTTATATGTGTGTGGCGAAAGCTGCAAAAACTTAATGTTCGTGACTGCATAGAATTTGTGCAGCCAACATTTCCAGTCATGTCCAGTATATGCGAGACTCCTAAAGGTGAAAGCCGCATATCTAATGATTTTTTGCATATATATGTATTGCGGTTCAATCCTCGCTACTCAGTTTTCCGTCGTACTCTGATGTTGATCATGTAAGTTCGAAACGCGTCAGTACCTGTGACTGAAGGTAGTTTTGCTATGTTGTTCGACGACTGGTTAAACACAATGTGATTGATGTTTACTTCATCTGGCAAACTTGATTTAAATAATAGTTATCACCACCCGCGCAATCACTGATTGTTTAAAGTCAAAAACGTTAAAGAAACTGTCTTATATTTAAGATTTATCTTCACATTTTATTAATTGTTAAGCGTAGATATTTAAATTTATAACTGTAAATATGTTACATATCTAACCATCTTTCGCAACTCAATAATACACTAAACAGTTCCAAAAGCTTTTTTTCAAAATTAATATAAATTGTGAATTCAATTGCTCTTCTAAGCTATCTTTCATTTTAAAATGCAATATTCACTTTATCAGATAAAATGTCATCGTCAATTTGATTAAATAAATGCCAGACTATATATGTATACAACGTTGCTACGTCCCTACATAACGGCATACATGTATGAAAAATGTTCAGCGCATCTAGAAATAAGATGTTACAGATAATACCAAGATTGTACGCCACAGCACAATGATTTAAATTTATGCAGGTTTCTGCTTCCTTTTATTATTTATTTTTCCCTGCGAGCCAAAGGTAAAGCCTTAACTCGGTCAAGTTTGCAAAGTCATGTGAAACAAAACGGCGATTCAATAATACATAATTTAATGTGTAAGTTCACAAAAGTAGAAAAAATATGCATTGAAGATCGATTAATTACAAAATATTTATATAAGCTCAAAAACTTTATCTGCAATCTATACGGGTACCTGCGTGATAGTGTAGAATAGCAGGACTATTTTATCTTTATTTTTAAGTTTTATTCTTAACTTTGCATAACATATTAAAAACAATTCTATAGCATGACCAGCTCCGTCTGCATTGGGTACTCGTCAGTAATCTCCAGAAATACCGCGACCAGTACATTAAACTGGAAAATTTGTTCCAGTCTCACAACTAACTCTACACACAATCACAGTTTAGGGATATCCAACTCATGGTATACATAGTTAATATTTTTACGTATTTACTACATATAGGCGTCGCAAATTTTAAGAATTATACAATTCTGAATTGCGCATTACATTGTTGAGTTACGCCCTATATGAAATTATTAAAAATAAACTTTATTTGGTCCTTGATATTTTGCCCAAATTCTATTCCTGGTTTACCAGTAAGAAAGTGCATACGTAAATAATAGTTTTCTTTCTTTTCATGCTGATTTTGTATTTCAATCTGGTTCAATTGTAATAAACATGTGAATGATTATATCATTCCTAATGCCCGTTATTTTGGATAACAAGAAGATAAAGGGAAATATATTTACGGAATATTTTGATATCTGTGTTACAGAGGTTTTGTGTCGTTTCAATATAAATTGTCAACAGTTCGTGGCTGCTTTTCAAGAAATGACAGGTTGCTTTGTTACGATTCAAAAGAAAACGAATATAGTAAAGCAATTAATGATTTAATATCTAATGGCTATCCTCGACAATTAATTGAACCAAGTATTAAAAGGGGAATTAAACAGAAACAGACGTGTTACAGACCAGAAAATAAAACAGTCTACCTGTGCATCCCATTTTAGGGGGATGCAGTGTCCCGAATAGCACAAAAGAAAGTTGAAAGGGCATTAACACGCACGTTTAATTCGGCTGAACTACGAGTTTTATTTTGGACAAAAAACTTGCCGTTATCAAAAATCAAAGAGAAACAGCCGTTAATGTCGACATAAAATACTATTTACCAATATACATGCGCAAGTTGCCGATTAACTTACATAGGCCGATCGACCAGAAGGTTAACCACTCGAATGGGAGAACATTGTAACTTAACCGCCTTTTTTAAATCAAATTGTGAATACACGTCTGCAATTGCGCAACATATCTTTGAAACATCACACGTATGTTCTCCAAACGCAGCATTTAAAATAATTACTAAACGCATAACAAAAGGGTGTAAGCCACATAAAAAGCCTTATGAATAAACAAATTGCATCCGGATTTATGCAAGCAGAAGAAGCGTGTTCAGGCATTGAGCTTGAACTCGAGTTGACGCACGCAATTAATTGTTTGTTTCACTTATTTCACACTCTCTCCATGTTTACCTATTTCTATCTTGTTTTGCTTTCAATTTATATATTAAGAGATATTATTTAGTAGATACTTGAGAAAATAATGAGAAAGACGCGTTTCTTGTGTCTGATAAAATTTCTTTTTGTTTTTGCACGTAAGAAGGGTACAATGAATTTCATTAAGGCTCAAGTTTCGAAAGAATTATGTTATATGTCTTACAATCGCTTTTCTACCTGGGCGAAATATGGAGCGAATTGAGTCAAATAATTCAATTTGAAGGCTAATAAATAAAGCAAATTTTTGGAGCTAATTATCTGTAAAATGGACTACGTAAACCGTCCAATAAGACACATACGAATTTAGTTAAGTCACGGGTCTCTGATTTCACAACTTTTCTGTCACCAGCTTGTTCTGCTCGCAAAAGAGACGAGGAACGTTTTGGCTCACCGAAGGTTATATTTCAAAAAGCGGAAGACGACCGTTGATAAATAAGTCATCTGACCATGACAACGTGTCTACATTTATTATTTGGATTTTCATTTTGTGAACGATAACAAATTGCCATTCTTTAAAACGAGAAAGCGATTGCTCTAGTCTATCACGGAAGTGTGCAACTTTTAGAGTGACATTATAAAATACACTGAATAAAGGCTCGTTAATTATGAAAATAAAATTTTTTTTCTCCTTTTAATGTTAAATAAATGACACACTGCATTATAAACCAAATATATAGAATCTAGTTTGCATTTGTTGCAGAGAAACTGATGAAAACCTTATTCGCTTTCCTGCATATATTTTATCATCTGTTGTGATGAAATGAACCGACGGCAAATATTACAAATTATCTATTATCAGTCATTCTATTATCTTCCATAGTGAAGGAATAATAGAAATTTGTCTATAATAATTGGCACACGTTGGCTTACATATCTTAGGTAACGGTTTAGTTACAATTGTTTAAAATATCGATTGCTATTTCAATACCCTCCAAAATTCTGTTTATAAAGACGCAGAGAGCATTCATAAGCGTTAAAGGTAACTGAAGTAGTTCGTCAAGGTGATCTTTTTGTTTTTTGATTTTAATTTTAACATTAATTTTACCAAAGATGTCTTAATTGCATTAACAATTAAATCTTACCTTAGTTTTGGTACTATTGATAAAACTACGCTTCGGTATATTATCACGTTTATTTCTTAATTTACATCATTATCTAGCTATTTTTTCGGTGTTGTATCCGTAAACTTATACATATGAAATGAACTACGCAATAGTGTTGAAGCAGAAGAAGCAAATACAACAGCGTTCCTGAAATAAAAACATTAACAATCCAACATTACACTTAATTCTCGATAAAGATTCCAGTTAATTCTGGAACGATACACGTGTGCATTATTAAAAGAAATTTTCTGTCTTTTGCTACTCACATTGTTCAATCGTAGGATAAATTGTTTGTAGTCCAATTCTTTAAAGTAATTAACAACGTCATAACTATGCCAGCTAACCGACTCCATTTCTAAATATTCATGATCTAAGCATTCCAAATCTCTAGTCGGTTCGTATATAATTTTCTTGAGATTACGATTAGTGAATAGATTGATCATTTCGCAAAGTAATGCGTTGTATTATAATCACCTACCACCATATTATAAACATGACAGTCAAAAATAGGTTGAAAAAAATTGGCAAATTAAACATCATCATTTAAACTGGCTCACGGATGTCTATAGACCGCAGTTAAGATCGAATTATCAATTTGCAAATTTATAAAATCAATTAAAGCACTTTATTCACTGGTTTGTAACATTTTTGCATTAAACAAAAATGTATTATAAACGAGGACTCCTCCATTCTGTTTATTAAACGATCTTTCTTGTCTAAATGAGGAATATTGACGTATTTAAAAGTCATGATTTTCGATGTCCTTATTGATCCAAAAATCAGTTAATATTATCAAAATCTAAATGTTTGCTTGTTAAAAAAAATAATATAATACTTCGAAAATTTGCATAAAATAATGTGTATGTAACGTATGACATATCCATATTGTTTAGAATATCTAAGGATTTCACTTTTTCTGTTCCTTTATAGTTTCTTTGTTGGGTTTCATAACCATACCTCTCTTTTCTCCACCTTATATTTTATTTGAAAGCGATACTCCGATTTTGTTATCTTCGTACGTATTGGCTCTTATCCGAAAACGTATATCCTTGACAAATTCGACCATACATATATATTAGCAACTTGCTCTATGGTACAATTAAACAATAGTTGATTGCGTGGATGGTGGTAACAATTATTTAAATAAAGTTTGCGAGCTTAAAGTAAACACCAATCCCACTGAATATAACCAGTTGTCGAACAACATAAAAAAACTACCGCCTGTCGCAACGCAATGACACGTTTTCATCTTCCATGATCATCCTCAAAGTACACGGCAAATTGACTGGCGAGGAGCAAACCGAATTGCATATATATAGAATGCAATATAAGATATGCAGCTCTCACATCTCGTAGTCCTGCATACATTGTACGTGACTGGAAATATCGGCTGCACAATTCATATGTAGTCACGAACATTAGCTGTTTGTAGCTTTAGCCACACACATATATAGACAATACAATTAAACAATAACTGATTGCGCGGGTGGGGCTAACAATTATTTAAATCGATGTTGCGAGCTTGAAGTAAGCACTAATCCTATTTTATTTAACCAGTCATCGAACAACAAAACATAACTAACTCCAGTCGCAACGCACTGACGCGTTTCGGCGTTCCATTATCACCATCAGAGTACGACGGCAAACTGACAAGCGAGGATCAAATCGTATTGCATATATATGGAAAGAAAAATTCGATATTCGTCTCTCAACTATAGTAGTCTTGTATACATTGTACGTGAATGGAAATTTCGGCTGCACAATTCATATGTAGTCACGAACATTAGCTGTTTGTAGCTTTCGCCTCTAACATATGTAGACAATACAATTAAACAACAATTGATTGCGCGTGTGGTGGTAACAGTTCTTTAAAGCAAGTTTGCGAGCTTGAAGTAAACACCAATCCCATTGTATTTAACCAGTCGTTGATTAACATAAAATAACTACCGCCAGTCGCAACGCACTGACGCGTTTCGACCTTCCATGATCATAATCAGAGTACCACGGCAAACTGACTAGCGAGGATCAAACCGCATTGCATATATAGCACAGACTGCTTTCTTAGCTAATATGTCTGTGAAAGGATTCAGTATTTGCACTACCGTTATATGCTGGATAATATTGCCTGATGAATCAAGGAGACATGTTAACAACCCTTTAAATATCAATCCGATATCCGCCTCGTCATTAGGCGCGTCAGACACCACGCTTTCCTTTCAAAAAATATGATAAACTGTAAAATCAATCTCTGCCAGTTTGATCATCTGTGAGTTCACCCCCCCCAAAGAACCATATAGACTTACAGTTTAACGTATATAATTTCTTAAATTCGTAACCATTCAAATGGTACATCCTATTAAGCATTGCAACCCATACCACAAGAAGATATTAGCCAAATTATCGTACCGAGTTTCGCGGTCGCCAAAATTAAGAATGTAAAACATTATTGGCCTAATCATTCCATTGTCGCTATGTTCTAGCACTGCCAGATTGCAATATTCGAAGCATCCTTGATTAGTTTAACTTATTCATCCCAGTTCACAGGTGCTATTTTGATGATCTCGCTGTGCATTTTCTTTGCCCCTTTGAATTTATCTTGGTCCTTCTGACTGAAGTTGCTAGACCAAGATTTATTCACTGTATACTTTGCCAAAATGTAATGACGTATCAACAATTTTGAAGGTCAGGATAGTCATGATGTTAATTAACGGCTATAGCCGATAATCCCAAAGTACTTACGCTATTAAAATACGGCCTGCGGTTCCGTTAAGTCTTGATTGCCTGGTCTTTATCTTCCAAATGCTTAATATGCTCTTTGGAAGTTGTGTATCAAATATATTTCACAGGAGATTAACCAATTTTACTCCTAATAAATCTGATAAACTTTATTTAAATGGTTAAGGTGTTCTTCACGAGATCTACTAAAATTTTATTATATAATCGTTATAGGCACTTGTAAATAGATAATATCAGTGGATTTCTTCAACCAAACACTGGAAAGGCATTCGAAGAAAGTCATCTGATCGCCATTTTTGAAATCTAACCTTCAAAAATGTAATTTATTGGAAATTGGTGATACACTTTCTGGAGACATAGCGTTTAGTTGACCTGATACCATATTATATCCCGTATGAAATTGTTCTTAATTGTTAGGAAATGCGAGTCACCCTTGGCCGCAGAATATAATAGCCCATAATTGTAACAAATTATTCTTCTTT
Source organism: Eudiplozoon nipponicum (assembly GCA_029291075.1). NCBI lineage: Eukaryota > Metazoa > Platyhelminthes > Monogenea > Mazocraeidea > Diplozoidae > Eudiplozoon > Eudiplozoon nipponicum. The sequence goes on from JAQBSW010000303.1 coordinate 221,452, forward strand.
CCGGCTCAGGTTTGAGAATTGTCTCTAATAGTGACACAAAATTTGCATTTGACGTTTTACAAATCTCGTTGCACAATACTAAACTTCTGCATTAGTAAGCTTCTTTTTGCGTTGCCCCAAAGTTCAAGTCTTCGGTGAATTGGTAAATTTGGATGCCAATTTAATTTGGTGCTCTATTGTTATCCAAAAAGACAGTTTGGTCTTTCTCCATTATATTGGCCAAAACGTCCGCGTCAGCAAAACAGGCTTTGCAAACCTACCTAACTATTGATGCTCCAACCACAGTTAGTATAAACGCATTAGCACATGTTCTAATAGTCCGTGTCTTAAGATCTATTGGTACATTGAAATGAGAATTATAATCTATAACAATTATATCATGCTTTCTTTTGAAATGCCAGCCTTAATAAAATTCATAGTACCATTTCCATGTGCAAAAATAAAAAGTAATTTTATCAGATACAAGAAACACTTCTTTTCTCTTCTCTCCTCAAGTATCTACTAATGAACATATCTTTATATATAAATTGGAAGGCAAAACAAGATAGAAATATGTAAACATAGAGAGAGTGTTTACTTATTTCTAATTTTTTGCTTTCCAATTTATATATAAAGATATGTTCATTGGTAGATACTTGAGGAGATAATGAGAAAGAAGCGTTTCTTGTATCTGATAAAATTTCTATTTATTTTTGCACATGGAAAGGGTACTATGAATTTTATTAAGGCTCGCGTTTCAAAAGAATCTTTCAGAAAACTAGATGAACAAGTGACGTTAAACTTTAGAGCGCGAAGAACATTATTGTGGAAAGATCGATATTACCAGTGTATTAAGCAATTACGGTTCCCGGGTGATTTGGTGCGCAGTTTATGAAAGTCCAAACTATGGGTCAACCGAAGAAATCTTACAAGATTAACGTATTCCAGAATTGAGCAGTTAGAGGAACTTGAAGCAGTGTTAAAGGCAATAATTGAGTGTGTCTTGTGTATTAGATAAATTATGTCTGTTTGCAAGAATGTGATTTCTGATTTTTTTACCAGCTGTTATGACGAAAGACAAAACAAGAATTTTTGATAACCGTTTTCTTAACTTGTCTAAAATACCAATCGGTCAGCTAAGAATAGAGACACTATCTATTGGCCTAAATTTATATTTTGGCTTCAGTTTTTTCACACACTCTCTCTCTCTATGTTTACATATGTTTATCTTGTTTTGTGTTTCAATTTATATATAAGGATATGTTCATTAGTAGATACTTGAGGAGATAATGAAAAAGAAGCGCATCTTGTGTCTAATAAAATTTCTTTTTATTTTTGCACATGGAAGGGGTACTATAAATTATATTATTCTTTACGCCATTGATCATATAATTCCATTTAAATGAAGATTTTACCTTATACCAACAAAAGTGCCTTTAACTTCTTTACATGTATTTAGATATAATTAGCGACTCATAGCTGATAATCAACTGCACAAACTTAGTCTCCGAAGCAAATGGGTCCTACAGAATTTATTGTGATTACGATACGCTAAACTCTAATACAATAAGCAAATTCATGTCTCATTTGCGCTACTAAAGCAATATATCGAAAAAAATTTGGTATCAGTTATTCATTTGTAATTTGTCTTGGATAAGCCTAACATAACATTCCGGTAGCTCTACAAGAGATAAGATACTTCCTTTGTCACGTTTCGGTTTTTTAGTATATTAAGTTAGCTTTTTATCTACTGCTCGCTTATTAGAATTTCCAGAGCTTCATGGACAACATTTTACCTAAAAACACAAAATACTGCATGAAAATATCTTAACAACAAAATAATCTTTGCTACTGACATAAACTCTTAAGATTAACATCTCCGAAATATACTGTCCCAGTTAGAAGATCACTGACTTAAAAGCGACTGCTCCAAAACACAAATTTAAGCAAAAGCTTTTGTTTTTTTAAATATTATTATTTGCAATGTATTCAGAAATTGCCTTCTAAGGCAAACTCAATCAAGATGAATTTAACGCCTAAGACTTTGGAAGGTTTGCAGAAAACTCTATTAGCACAAGTTTCTTCCTAGCTTATGAAAACAATTTAATCGGTTATGCAGCACTTGAAGTATAGGAGATGGCTAAGCAAAAATTATACAATTTACGAGAAATTGCTCGCCGTGCAATCAATTTGTTATTAAAATCCACAAAGCTAACACACGCGGACCGTTCCTAATTACAACTCCTGCTTCTAAATTCTCGATCGGCGCTTCATCAAAAGTCAATTTGTCTTTCATTGTATACTTTGAAATCGGTAAACATAGCATACGAAATATTTTGTAGGAAACTACTCATTACCCATGAAGTAATGAATCGTTTAATTTGAATTATAGACAATTATTCATTTCGTTTTTACACGTCATATACCCTTAGACAGCATATTTTTGTGTACTACTTTAACATTCAAAAATAACGTTACCCGAGTACGACGACAACCTAACATCTAAGTGAACGACAATTTTACATCCTTTAAGTTAAGAATAAAGGAAACATTATTTAAGACGCGCTTTTAAAGCTAAATGACACGTCTCGCGAAAACCCTCATTGCGATTCTTATTCAACATTATAACTTTTGGCAAACCTCGAGTGAAGCAATCTTTTCGTAGAACAGATCAGTTTGGCGGCAGTAGCTCGCAATTAAATTTAATATGTTTCAGACACTTTTGGGTTTACCCATAGGCTATTCGGCGAGTACTTAGGCGCACAAGCCTATTTTGTTTAGTGGCCGCTAGCCAAGATTATGCAACTCGTTTCACTCTCTTTCCCACGCAGTCACTAATATGATTATCGCTAAGTTCATTGAATTAAGCAGTGCGCTAAGAAATCGACGTCCATGCGTGCAAAATGTCACAGAAAAAAAATCGCTCAGCACAATCAATAATTTGGAATATTTTTCAATAGCGATCATACGCGTGGTTTGTCCTATTGGAGCTGAATGATTTAGCCTACTCCGAATTATGATCAACAAATT
>JAQBSW010000304.1:0-224393 GCA_029291075.1 Eudiplozoon nipponicum
GGTTACGCGGGCGAAGATAACAATTTTTATAATGAAGGTTGCGATCAGCATATAAGCAACTGACCTATTACTTACCGATATATGTCAGTAAAAATCAATTAGTTACATATGACAGTATATGATGAGATCCGAATAAGGACGAAACCGGTCTTCTGAATGAATTTCATTTCATACACTATACAATTCTTAGTTTATTCTGACAAATGTTAGTAATTAATAGGTCTGGTGCTTATATCAATATCGCAACCTTGATTGTACTAAAATATAAGGAAGATATCTTTTAAAAACATTTTGATCTCGTACGGAGAATAGTAGCCATCTTGACGAGAAAACTCACAAAATTTAACAGGATTTGCGATGGTACAAATGGAGATTTTTTTAATGCGGTAAATTGGACTATTGATGTTTAAATGTCATTTAAATAATTCTTTAATCAAGCTGTCGATTACGAATTAGCAAGCGCCTCGAAAAATATGGGTTTAAGGAGTCTAATTTTGATTAGAAACTTTTTTTTATTTTTCAACTTAGGAGTAAAATGTATATTGACAAATAATACATAATTTTAATTAAATTTGCAGAAGTGCGGGCATTAAACTCATCTATTCCTTTAAATGCATTGTACAACAATGATTAAATATTTGCTGTATAAAAGAAAGTTGTGCAAATCTTTGATGTGTGACCAAAAGTTGCTTTATCTAATTCAAACTATAGATGGAATTAATTCAGTTGTGACCAGAAGGATAAACCGAGTCTGTAAAGGATACTAACACAATGGCTATTGTGTTAGCACTCAGGAATTGCAAGCAGCTCAGCAAGATGATCCATCACTTCGGACATTTGATGTCAATGTTGCTACCAAATTAACCTCAAACCATAATGTTAGTACCATATACCTTTTCGGTACAATAATGTTGGTATCGGTTAGTAACACAATAGCCATAGCGTTAGTATCCTTTACAGACTCGGTATATATATTATACAGTGGGAGTTAGCGTTGAAGTCGCATTGTCGTACACTATACAATGTTAGCTTCACTATTGCAGGTTAATACATTCGTCTAGAAGAGTGTACCGTCCTATTATCCCACATTCTTTACCAAAATATATAGTGGTTAAAGGGCGTAATACCAGCTCCTACTGATGAGTCGCCAGTAAGCACGAAACGAATATACATGAGATTATTCTTTCCGTTCATGCTGCCTTTGGTTTATCCTTCTGGTCACAACTGAACTAATTTGTTACTAGGTTCGCAAAACCTAATACATACTTGCATATATATTAGTTCTCCGCAACAAACAGTATTTAACTGTTTGATGTCAATCGACTGAAAGCACTTGATTGTGATGGAGCTCTGCTGCAGTGTAAGATAACTGGCGTGGGCCCTCGGCCGTTTATACCTGAAAAAACCGTCACAAGTTCTTCGAAGTCTAACATTCAATGAGCCACCCATCTGGCGCAGCATTAGTGGAAATTCTATCCCGAACATACTTTTGGCCTGGCATGCGGCGAGATATCAATATGTGGTCAAAACAATGTCTAGGAATGTCAGAAATGCAAAGTGACGAGACACGCTAAAACGACGCCACAAGTCATACAAGTTGATCTAGTAACCTTATCTGCCGTGCGCACTATGCGATATCTACTGTCAATACGGGATCGCGCCACTCGATGGTATGAGGCCATACCACTGCCAGAAATGAAGCCAAACCGACAGTTATATTTTAGAGTCAATTGGTTCGCTCTGGTTTAGGGGTGCTCAGCTGAAGTGTCAACCGACGTAATGCACAGCTTCTCGGGCAGTGCCCGCAACCCAACCGCAATATTATGGTGTCAAACACTCTGTGACCGCGGGCTTTGCAACCCGAGAGAAAATGGTTTCGTCGAAAGGCCACTCCGAGAACTGAAAGCTGCGCTCAAGGCTAGCCCAGAAGAAAATTGGTTTGCGGCTTTACCGAAAGAACTCTTATCAATGCGTACAAGACCTCGTGAGCCGATCAAATGTAGTTCAGCTGAAATGGTATTTGGCGAATGTCTACGGCTGCCTCGTAGGTGTACTTCTTGCTGTCCTATCTAGTTCATGATTTTGTTCCCCTACTACTTATCAATGGTTGCTATTATTACCACCCGAGCACCCAATCAGTCTGTTCCTTTTCAGATGGTTAATATTAGAAGGCCGAAGAAAGGTTTCATGTATATATTCCACACAATGTAGCACATAAATATAATTCACTGTTAATCCGAATTGAAGGAGTTGGTTCGCAATAATAAAGATTTTAATGTAAAATTATATCCTAAACACTATTCACAGTTAGTCCAAATTGAATATATGTTAGTCAGCTGTAAAATTAGATTTTTATGCAAAAATATGTTTTAAATACCGTTCACAATTAGACTAAATGGTCCGTCTTCTAGACGGCAAAAATTAAATGATTTAAGTTTATAATAGAAAATTGTTTTATGCTCAATCAGTTATTCGCGTACAAAGGTCTGAATTGCTCAACATTTATGCCATTGATTTAAAACAAATGATACATGGAAAAAGTCATCGTTAAAGGTTATCACTATAAAAAGAATGTAAATCGTTTAAGGACTTCAATGACACAACTCACAAGTGTTGAGTTCACTGCTTGTAATGATTGTATCTCAGTTCATGATATTAATACATTGTTCTCTGAAGTTCGGATAGTCCAAATTTGCCAACTAAGCGAAATAAGTTCACTATGACACAATAGTCCACCGCGTGTTTTTTTCGTTTCGAGTGCAATTCTGTTTCTACTTTGCAGTTTTCTACAATATAACGCTCAGAATCGGCCGATCTGCCTTCACGTCAGCAACATTGTCCAATTTATAAACTCAAAGATTTTGATAGCTGCAAATGGTTCTTCGTCAACAACGATATGGATAACAGGATCCTAGCCAAACCGAAGCGCGGTCCTTTTCGTATGTTAGATGGACGTCAGAATTACATCATTGAGAATAATGGCAAAGCCGAAGCGGTCTCCAAACACTGACTATCCCGGCCGACGTTGATCCAAATGACCCGCTGTTCCGCGACGGTGACCTATCAGGCGGTGAAGAAACGGTAACGCAACCCTCAGACTGTTTTGCTGACAACGGAATGACGCCCGAAATCTCATCAACAACCGAGCCAACTGAAGCCGTCACGCCGCCGCGAGATATAGAGGAACCAGAATCAGTGTTGACAGAGCCAAAATCAGTCGTTACACGGTATGGCAGAGCAATAACACCTCCTGTAAGGTTAGCCCCCTTCATTGTGTACTAATTTTCATTGTCGGAGGGGCTGTATGTAACACGCGGCTCCGATTTACAACCCAACGAAGTTCGATTTTGACAAATACAGTGCTTTTTATGGTCAAATAATCTAATTCTGTTCTTACACAATATTTCTCGTAAGTGTGATTTTAGAAACAATCTCTGTTAGTTTCAAGCAGTTTTAATTGAGATTTCTTGAACTGCAATTTTATTTGTAATTAATAGGGTTTTTATGAAATATAGAGAACCGCGCGCGATCCGCGTGGATCACGCGGTGGACTATTGTGTCACAGTGGATTTATTTCGCTCAGTTGGATTATTCGCAGTTTACGCGAGGGATTTACTGTTCACATTTAACTATGCCTATCCGAATTTCAGAGAATAATGGATTATTATAATGACATAAGTTAAAAACATAGCAAACAGTGAACTAATTATTCGTGAATTTTTGTCATTGAAGTCTTTACACGAATTTCATCAATTAATTTCAGTGACAACATTTAACAGTGACTATGTTCATATCATCATGTATTTTCAATCGGTTGCATATATTCATTTCAATGTAGACATTTGTGAAAGAATAATTTCTTGTGTGTAAGATATGCAACTTTATAAACAGCGTTCATTTTGCTACCATCTATTGCACGGACAATTTTGTTTAACTGTGACTTGTTCATAAGAAATTCAATTTTGTGAACAAAGTTCTCACTTTTTGACGTCTAGAGTACAGACAATTTAGTTTGACTGTGACTAGTGTTTAAGACATTCATTCGTGTTAAAATTTAATTTTATTGTCTTCTAGAGCACGGTCAATTTTAACTACTTATGATTTCATTCGTGTAGTCATTTACAATACATTTGTGATCCTTCATATCAGTCTTCTCTCATCACCCATCGGGAAAAAGCCGGGGAATAATAACGTGCACGGATCTCCAGAGCCGCTACCAAACCAATGTAGGGAATGAATAATCTCGCAAAAGTCCCCTACAATATAATTAAATCCGCTGTGAATTCTAAATATCATGTAACATACGTGGTTATGATAATGTCCACTACAAAAGTTTCTCTACCGAGTGTGAAAGATTCGACTGCAGTCCGCACATAGTTATTGTACACTAAGATAGGTTTTGCATATGCGTAATTATCTTTTCCTGGTAAATTTTCGCCATATCAAGAATGACTTTCTACTTCATTAAATGTTAGGAGGGTTGATATGCTCCTCTACTTGGAAGCCGTTTTTTTATATATCAATATTTTTCAGATCGGTGCAAGCTAAAATTCGTACAGTGGAATTAGTATGGGGCATTAAGGACCCAAATGAAAATTTATGCATATATACGTTCCCAAATTTCAACAGATTGGACTAAAATACGTATATTTATATATTAACAACATTGAATGTTGTTATTTCGAAACTTAGAACCATTTTTAAAAATTTTGCTTAAATTTCCATTAATACCAGTTAAAAAGATGATGCGATGGGGTTACTGCGTAATTTAAACTTATATTAAAAAATATATTCAAAAATTCATATTTGATAATAAATTTTTTGGCATGATCAGAACAAACTACCCTACAGGCATTCTTTTTTATTTTTATAAATTTGCTTTTGTAATCCGTGTATTTATTAGACAATTTGTGCTTCATTTGCTTAATTTTTGTCAAATATCTAATACTCGCTACGAAATTTTGAAGACCTTTGATTAAAAATCTATTAATGTCATTTATGGGGAAAAAATCTACTATATTTGGATATTTGGGCGAAAATGTTTATTCAAAGAGGAAAAACAAAATAAAATTTGAGACCGTAATATGTGTCATGGTCTTAAACTTTTAGAGATACATTTCCATACAAATATTATTGACAATAGATTTGTATAAAAAACAAATGTAATGGTTAGCTATACTTGTCAAATATGACCATAAGAGAAATGTAGTTATTCGATTAATCGTTGCTAGGCAAATGATAAAATAATTGTTAGCAGGATTTGAACTAAATTAAAAATATATAATCGACGATCCTGCTAACACAAAGCCCATATATTATCGGGCTAATATCATTTGTATTAATTTAGACTCTTTTCGAAAACTGATTACTACTAAATGATATTTATTCTCTACCTAATCATCGATTAATATATACATGAAAATTGTTTGAAATTTTTCATGTGAACGAAGTAAATTTTAATTGTGTTATATAATTAAACAATTATATTCTAGAACACTTTCTACGGCAAAAATTCTAAAATCATTCGTCTTCCACATTTTTATTTATTAAAATACTTTTCTGATTAAAATTTTAAAGGCAGACAAAATAATAACTCCGAATAAGGTAAGTGCACAATTATTTATAGACAATATTACATATATAATTATCACAATAACAGAAATGTAAAACGGAAACCTCTAAACCAGGTTTTGACAATTCTATTAAATAAAATCAAAATAAAAAGCAGAAGAAGGGACAAGTGAGAACCCATCAATTGAGGCCAAAAATTACATCATCTGAAGATGAAGGAAGTTCAAGATTTTACCGACCTATGAGTGCTACCAATTGTCCCGCACAAGCAAAATGCGGTCAAATCCGAAACAAAAAGGACAGCACTGAGACAACAAATACATCTTTTAAAATGTACTTAAATCAAAAATACGACCGGACAGTCGTCGAACTCTTTAACCAATACAAAAGGAGGAAAATACAAATTGTAAGGCAAGTGGAACATATCTCATTCTTGAAATTATGTTTAAAATTTAATACTATACCGAAATGCTTTAAATTTAGACTACCATTTCAGCTAGATAGAGTAGGAAATATTCTGAAACAAGAACTTTCTATACATTTAATGAAATCATCCATAAAAAGTCAAGAAAAAAGAAAATATGAACTAATTAGAGAAAAAACTAAAATAAGGTCAAGGTTGCTCTTGATATTACATTCAATGGACCTTAAATGTATAGAGGATTTCACTGATAAGGCTAGGAATAAAGAAATTCAAAAGGTTAAAAAGAGGCACGAAACGAAACTAGAAAACCCGTGAATCTATAGGCCTCCGAGAAATATTCCAAACGATTCTTTTATGTCTATATGTGTAATTAATTTATCATCTATGGATCTCAAGGACATTGAAAAAGAATACATAACCTGGGACTGAACACGGCTGTTCCTATAGAATACATACCTAAGAATGAAATTATTACCGAGACAGTTAAAATCGCACAATTCCTCCCAGGAAAAGATAAAACTAAATTTGAATTGGATGTTGCAAAATTAGTGTTAGAACATAGGGAGGATAAATGTAAACAGAATTATGACTTGAAAAGATTGAGATCGGAGTTGTTATCTAATAAGGTAATATGCCTTAAAGCAGATAAAGGTGGAGCAACAGTGCTAATAAACCAGAGGGATTATGAGGATAAGATGTACGTACAATTAAATAATAAAGAAGTTTACCATAAAATAAATAAGGACCCAACGGACAAATTACAAGGTGAGGTTAAAGCTTTAATTAATCAAATGATTGGATCTGGGGAATTGGATTCAGTACTTGGTAAATCATTAATACAAAGAGATTCACTCTCTCCCAGAGTGTATGGTCTAGTTAAAATTCATAAACAAGATAATCCACTTAGGTTAATTGTCAATGTCCAGAATTCTCCAACTTATAAGATGTCCAAATTTCTGTGCCATAGAATAAGAAAATACACCTATTTTCTAGATTATACATTAAAGAATACTTATCACTTTACTGATATTATTAGTAAATATAAATTATTAGAGAATGATAAACTGGCAAGCCTGGATGTGGTATCTATGTATACGAACATTCCGGTACAGGTTGCATTAGAGTGTGTCCAACGTTGCCTAACGGAATACCCTGAAATACTAGAAGGGAGTAAAATGATGTTAAGTAGTATTATGGAAATGTTTAAAATTTGTATGTCCTCTACATACTTTATATTTAGAAATGAATTCTACCTTCAAGTTAAAGGTGTTCCTATGGGACAACCATTATCAGTCCCAGTCGCTAATATTTATATGCATTATTTAGAAAAAAAATCTCCTACTTAGATCTCCTCTCAAACCAAGCTTATATTTAAGATTCCTAGATGACATCTTCCTAATATGGAATCACGGGGACAATGAGTTGGAGAATTTTCTGTATTTGGCTAATCAACTGGGAGAGGTAAAATTCTTATTGGAAAAAGAAAACAAAGAAGAATTATCGTTTCTAGATGTAAAATTAAATCGAATGGGTCAGACATTAGAGAAAGATATTTACAGGAAGAATACTTATTCTGGTATCCTCCTGAATTATTGCTCTAATCACCCGTTTTGGATGAAAATAGGATTTCTGAAATCTATGATAATAACAAGTCTTAAAATAGTGGATTTAAAATATAGGGATAAAGAACTGATGAAATTGAAAGACATATTCAGGATAAATGGTTATCCGAAAAAATTAACTGAGAAAATCATAAAGGAGACATTATTGCGATTTAATAGAAGAATAACCCAGGAGAAACGGGCAGGAGATTTAGATAATCAGAATGAAGATAAGCACAGAACTCTGGTTCTACCAGACTCCAAATTAAGTAGAAAGATTAGGTTTTTAGCAACAAAATACAACATAAGAACAGTGTTAAGACAACCAGTTACAATAGGCAATAAGTTACCGAATCAGAAAGAAAAAATAGAACCTCTCAACACATCAGGGGTTTATGAGATACCTTGTAAAGATTGCAATCTTAGGTATATAGGTGAAACCATGCGTCCAATAAAGGTACGTAGAGGTGAACATAAGACTGCATGCAAATACAGACATAGTCATAGATCAGATCTAGCCAGGCACTCAATGGAGACAGGTCATCAGATAAACTGGGACGGCTGTAAACGGATTGCACTATGTAACCGAAATAGATTAACCAGGTTGATTAGAGAATCAATTGAAATAAAATCAGGAATGAACGTCATGAATATGACATGTGTAGAAAAATCATTAGGCCCAATATTTAATGAAGCCTTCTCGAATGGAAAGAAACGTAGATTAGAGGAATCAGAGCTATCAATAAATCTAAATAAGAGACCGCGACTATGAAAGGGGAAAAACAGAACGAATAAGATGGAGTTAGAGAGCGGTAATATGGCTATAGTTATATATGTATATATATGGTGAACATTTCAATTTACATAAGATGTGAGAGAATTTCACGTTGTTGCTTATATGTTTATCTAAAGATATTTAACAAATATGGGTATATATATATATATATATTTCGCAAATACATATATATGGATGATTCTAAATATTCATATAAGATGTGGGGTGAACTCACATGGTTGCTTAAATGATTATTTAGATATTAACAATATATATGTAGAAGAATATTTAGATTTTATATATAAGGTGAGAAGAGCTCACATGGTTGCTTATGTGAATTGAGATAGGCATTATGTATATATAAATATATATATATATATATATATATATATGAGGTGTAGACGGGAATATATATACACTTTGATATTTATATATACATATAAATTGTAATTAAAATTAGTATATATACTATACACGCAAGGAGAAATTGTAAGTGGTTGAATTTTAAAAGAACCCATTTCAAATGCCTATAGATACATATATCTACATATATATATATATATATATATATATATATATATATATATATATATATATATATATACATATATAGGGGTATATAGATAGACAATAAAAGAGATATATAAAAAGTATTTTGACTGATATAATTTATCCGTTGCGGGACTCACAGTGTTGCTTGTATGAGATTCATATTATATATATGGTATATACACGTATATATATATATATATATCATGAATATATAGATATTTATAAAAGATGTGGGATGAACCCACATGGTTACTTATATGCTTATCTATATATACTGAGATAGCGTGTGGACGTATGTATAAATGGATATTTTATAAGATGTGGGTGTGTGTATATTTAAATATAAATAAGTAAAAATAAAATTTAAATATAAAAGATTGCTGATTTTATATATATATATACATATATTCGTATATATATATAGTGTATACACGTAGGTATATATATATATATAGGTATATATATGAAGGATATAAAGATATTTATTAAAGATGTGGGAATAACCCACATGGTTGCTTATATGCTTATCTATATATACATTATATATAGCCTATGGAATTACATGGATGTTTTTTCTTTTTTTATATATGAAGTGAGTATATATGTAATTATGAATAAGTAACTAAATATAAAATTTATTATATAGGTATATGCGATACAGATATTTTAATTGAGAAACTAATTTATATAGGATATGAGTATTAATGTGTATTTGGCTGAGAGACGATTTGGTTAGTGTAAACTCCGTATTCGGTCTTGTCAAAACGATAGAATAATACTCTATAGACTTTCAATAGTTTTTTAATCTCTCTGTCTATAACCGATGGAATTAGGTGAACTGGGGGGCATGTGAGGATTACTGCAACATTGAATTCAAAATTTGTTGATCTTTCTATGCGTCCGGAACAGAAATTAAAATATAGATATCAGTGATAGGCGTGTTTGTCAATACATTAAGTGTGCTTATAGTTATTCAATAAATGTCACTTTAGTAAAATACACATGTTTATAAGTAGTTGTGTGCGCAGAGGGGGACAGGGATAAGTTTTTGTATACATTTGAGTATTAGAGACTAGGTATGAAGACCGGATATTAGGAAGACAATTAAAAGTACTTTTAGAATTAAAATAGATATAAATATATCTGTCTTGAATGAGAATACCACATTTGTCACAAGTTGTGTTTTACTCCTGTGCGTATTGTGTCAACCCTGAAGATGAGACTGGAAATGAAGTCTCGAAAATTAGGACAAAGAACAATGGAAAATCTTGATCCAACGTCATTTGCAATTCTATGTCAAAGTTTGTCACCATATAAATATTGGTCAAAGTGAAGAACCGTCGCATAAACAGCTAGTAGCTTCCATTTCAACGCGAAACGAAAGCATCAGAACAAACTACTTTGAGAGTAATCTTATGCGAAATGTAAATACGTCCATTATAAGATTAATAGAAGCAACCACCCTTTAGAAGCAATTAGCTTCTTTACTACCACAATAAGTTTTGTTCGCTAGGAGCGATTTGGATTCATTCTTCTAAAGGTAATCAATTAATATTTTGGTGTCTGTCGTCAAGGTTTCTGTGTTGATACCGTGGCTGATTAACTTTGACTGCTTTTCAAATTATGCAACGATAATTGTTACATATGCTTAAAAATATACTGGCCTATACAATTTAAACAATAATTGATTGCGCGGGTGGTGGTAACAATTCTTTAAATCAAGTTTGCGAGCTTGAAGTAAACACCAATCCCATTGTATTTTACCAGTCGTCGAACAACATAACAAAACTACCGCCAGCCGCAACGCACTGACGCGTTTCGACCTTCCTTGATCATCATCAGAGTACGACGGCAAACTGACTATCGAGGATCAAACCGCATTGAATATGTATCAAATTTAGATATGCGGCTCTCACCTCTAGCAGTCTCGCATACATTGAACTTGACTGGAAATGTCGGCTGCATAATTTCTATAAATGCGTTGCGGCTGGTGGTAGTTTTGTTATGTTGTTTGACGACTGGTTAAATACAATGGGATTGGTGTTTACTTCAAGCACGCAAACTTGATTTAAAGAATTGTTACCACCACCCGCGCAATCAATTATTGTTTTAAATTGTATTGCCTATATATGTATATGTGGCGAAAGCTGCAAACAGTTAATGTTCGTGACTGCATAGAAATTGTGCAGCCGACATTTCCAGTCAAGTTCAATGTATGCAAGACTGCTAGAGGTGAGAGCCGCATATCTAAATTTGATTTCCATATATATTCAATGCGGTTTGATCCTCGATGGTCAGTTTGCCGTCGTACTCTGCTGATGATCAAGGAAGGTCGAAACGCGTCAGTGCGTTGCAGCTGGCGGTAGTTTTGTTATGTTGTTCGACGACTGGTTAAATACAAGGGGATTGGTGTTTACTTCAAGCTCGCAAATTTGATTTAAGGAAAGGGTACAGTGAATTTTATTAAAGCTCGCATTTCAAAAGAATATATATATATTTTTCCTTGTCAAAAAATATTACATAATTTTGTGTGTTTTGTGCCGTTAAGAAATTTTCATGATATATTCTGATTTCTCCTTTTTAGTGAGCTACTGCCACAGTTAGAAGAGTGCAATGGTGATGCGAAGGCCATTATGGTTTGGGCAGCTAGAATGGTATGTCATCAACACGCCTTTTACTCATTTTCGATCACAATTTAGTTGACTTCGCTGTTGCTCGATTAGCGCATTGATTAACTGGAACACATGTAGTTGGCTAACTGAGTGAGATGAAGTGATACAGTCATTGCTCAAATTACGTATCGAAGGATCATGATGTAGAAAAAATCCATGTTCTTGGCTGTGATTTCGTGCTTTAAGTGATGCTATAACATGTTACATATAGGATTATGATAAATTTCTTTGGCCGTAAGAGTACCGGGAGGCAAAACGCTGCTGAAATTTGAAGTACATTGTCCGTTAGAGCCGGAATATAAAGATTTTCGTAAACATTCGAAACAATTTCTCATGACTATCATAAGATGACAATTTGGTTCGTGCTGGAATTGGTGAATCCTCGCTTTATTATAGACAGTAAATTGTTCCTAGGTGCGCAATTCCTAAGACATAATTGTATATATGTTAGTTATCCGCAACCCAGAATATGTATAGAGATTTATAAGATAGTTTAGTGCATCTAATAAATGATCAAAATAAATAAACATAATGCTTGTGTGAATAGCGGATCAAGTTTATTTTACATATCCTCAATCATGAGACTTGTTTTATTAATTTAAAAACGTTTTATTAAATTGGCATTCTTTTTTGCATTTTTGTTATTTCTTTATGACTAAATTCCGCCATATTGTAATTATTGTAGCTTCCCTAAATTGATACGATTTCTGCTTTATAATCATAGATCGGAACTTCCTCTTTATACATTAGTGTTCAAGTTAAACTAATTAGTGTTTATAAGTAGATAAACTAGTCAAACACGACTGATACTAAACTTACAACTTCATGCAATGCGTGGATTTCATGGATAAGAAGAAAAATGGTGTTACTCTGAACCAAACGGCCACTGGTCCGATTAATCTGGATGTCGTCTGGACTATTTATGAGGAGTTGCTCATACGAAAAAGGCTATGGCAGATCGGCTGGGTTTTCTATTTTCTACAATGTTTAGGCTATATATATATATATATATATATATATATATATATATGCAATATATATATGACTTGTCAAACCAGACAAAGGATCAAGAGTTTCTGTATTCGAAGCAAATGGTTAGAGTGTGTTCATGAACAAGATTGATTGGTCAACATTCAGACCAGACAATAAACAGAAAGTTGTCGTAACAAATATTGAATCACAAATGAATGTTATTTTGTAAAAGATGGAGAAACACATTTTTACTTTCAATATATGTTTCTGAGAACAGATCAGGACTTTTGGAAGAAATTCGAAAAGCGAAACTTGTCGGAACAAACCTCACAAAACTGTTCGCCAAACCAGATGCTAATAAAAACATAAAAATTTCAGGAGCTCCTGCTATGCGACTTGTTATTTAAATGATCAGCACACTGTAATATAAATAAGTTAAGTTACTCTGAAAACTAGCGGCTAAACTGAAGGATTAAACATCTAAGAAACAAAATGGTCGCACTTGACGTTTCATCCGTATTTACAATTGTCCCAATAGAATACCCAACGACTATCTTGCGTAACCAGTATTAAAATGATTTTAGAAATGTTCTTATAGACGCTAATGACCTCAAAATACATATCAGCATGTGTAACAAGCGTGCCATTTACATGTTGATAGGTATATTCAAGTAAGTTCAATGACGTAGCTATGGGGAGGTCCTCATTTCAGCTCTCCTGGCAGATGTATTCATGCATCTTCTTGAACAAACAAATATGAAAAACATAATTGGCCAGAGCATTATTTAAAAAAGTTACCTAGACGATCTACTATTGTTCATCATAGAAGCAACAGGCCTTGTCGAAATCATGAAGCAAGCTAATTAAATGGACCAATACATCAAATTCATTCTCGACGTCGAAATAGATAACACGTTTCTTTTGTACATCCAATTCACTCGAGAAGAAAATAGTGATTTGAAACTGGCAATACATGGAATATCTACTCTCACTTGGAAATACATCCATTAAAACAGTAGTGTGCCAAAATCTCACAAAAGTAACCTAAATAACAACCTATCAAACCAAATAAGGAAGATATGTTCTGAACACAAGATCGACGAAGAAATAGGATACTAGAGGAAACTTTTGCTAATGGACAAATATCCGAATCAATTCATGTATGTCAACATCAGACCACCTTCAATTCGTACTAAAAAAGATTCCTTTAAAAATTGTTCTTATAAACCTATCATTCAGAAGTGGCCTAACAACCTCAATTTTACGGTGGTTGAATCGAATCTTTAAGGCACAGTTCCGTAGCGCAAAAATAACATCACATTCATCACACGGAGAATCATCAGTTTGGATGCCATAGATCAATTGCCATTTATCTCCAAATCCTTTCGCCCATAAGTTTTTATGTATGTCCAGAAGCATATATATTGGACGTACGAGAAAGCCATTAATTAACCGAATTCAACAAAAAATCACTGTAGAAATTGATTAAAAGGCCTGGCACCGTCAGGAAAATCGGCTATTTCGGAACATATTTTTGAAACAGAAAACCCTGCCAACTTAACGAAATACTGTTTTACACAAAGCAAAGTCATTAAAAGTATTATACATATACGAAGAACTTTATAAAACGGTAATCTTGTTTAAATAAGTAAGCATTAATAATTGTTACTACAGTAATAGAAATAAAGTTCCATTTATTTTTTATAAATGCAAATTTAAAATTCATTATTAATGTAGCTTATATATATATATATATATATATATATATATATATATCAATGGGTTTGGAGAGATGAACCGGAAGATGGTGTTTTCTAGTAGGTTGCAAACGCAGATTTTTTAGAACACGCTGAAGTTGATATATTGTGCCGCGTATTCAGTCTCTTTGTACTGATGAAATCGGGTACTTCTTCGTAATATTTGGAATTCACGCATTCGTGGATGGGCGAATTCAAACGAGTTATTGCTTTTGAGTGAATGAATTATGCTATCGACACGGTTTGTTAAGTGACAGAAGTAATACGTGTTGGCCTTACTTCCTCTGTACGTTTCTTGGCATTCGACGTTTTACTTTTGTAAGCTTACCTTTGGGCCAGCATAGATATTCTCAACGAATTCCATTTCGGCATATTTGCATACATATGTACACACACACACACACACATATATATATATATATATATATATATTAGAAGTTCAAAATAAGGATGAAACTTGTCTACCTGATGAACTGCCTTGGTTACCTTAACCGTTGTTTAGTTTTACTGTCAGCAAACACACACCCATATATATGCATCTTTTTGTATGGATTGAAAACCAAGCTTATCGGGTTCATATTCTCAATTATGCACAGGCAGTTGCTTTATTAATGAAATGTTTCGTTCAAAGAAGGCCATCGTGCTCTTGTTGACTTATCAGCAAAAATTATGTTTAGAGAAACATGACATGAAAAAAGCACAATGTTTAACAACTATTGGTTGCACTGGTGTGGATAAAAATTGCTTAAATCGAATCTGCGTGCTTCATATTAAAGCCCATCCAATGTATTTGTATAGTTGCAAAACTGTGGTTTTTCTATACTGTGAGACTGGTTATGTACGATTGGAAAGTTGTTTAAAAAATAGTTTATTGTTAATTAAAAAGAATAGGCTTAACTCCGCTGAAGCTGAATTGGAACACCCTTATTTTAGTCCATAATTATAAGTTGACATTTGGTTGATTATTACTCTTCTGCATTACAATTTTCTCTTTTTTGCCTTTCTCTACTTGCGTAGCGCCCAAAGCTTATCGACATTTACACTGTGTATTGTGCCTACTATAAACGAGCTGTAAAGTTAGCCGCTCATTTGGAGAGCGATCCCTCATCAAGATTGTGGATGGCCAGGCGAAACGAACTGCTAAATCGACACGAGGAACGCTGGAAACAACATTTGCTGCCAAAAGAGAGTAAACAAAAAGAGGTCAGCCGTGCGAATTGTTACCGTTCTTATTAACGCCTATTGTGATACTTGTACTTTTTATGTATTCACATCTTCTGCTCCATATTTTGTGTTTAATTTCAGAGTAAAATTTCATCATTCGTAATTTTTAAATTGTTGACTCGTTATCTCTGTACATTTCTAACTTGCTTGCTCAGTTTTAGCCTCTGCGATTTATGCTGTTATAGTAGATTTCCTTACTATGTTTTCGACAATTTAACCACATTTCTAATATTTTCACAGATATTTCGAAGCCAGTCGTCGTAAGCCGTTGTCCTGGCTGCATGAAATATTCCTCGTTTGAAAATATTTCATTTAGCATTGATGATGGCTCACGAAGTTTGATACTAATGTATAGCTAAAAAGGATGCAAACATGCATCGGCCGAGTTCGAGTTGTCCTGTACGAAGGTTTATGAAAGAGCATATGTCAATTAGGCAGAATTTATCAGGTCTCTTGACTGGACTGTATCTGACTAGATTCTAAAAGATTTTCGGTAACTGTCTTTTGGTTAGTGTGGGAACCCTGCGGCTTGGTTCAATTACTGATATTGAAAACATAGTATTCAGACGTAAGATTTCTGATCAATTTCTTCAGCGGGTTCAGCTATTCATCGACTTGTCTCTGAGGTCCCTCAAGCAAGATATGTGGGTGGCCTTCTTAGACTAATGAAACTGGTATTTCGTGTCCGGGTTTGATGGTGATTTTATATCAAATAGAGGCCAGAAGAAATTTACACGCTCGAAAATTTAGCCCGTAGTTATTGTCTGCTAAGGCTAAGCGGAAAATAACTCGCGCCAAAATACGTTTCTAAGAGATGGTAGCCTTAAGCAATCATCGCCTATGTACCATAAAATAAAATCGACGGTATACTTAATTTGAATACCTCTAACATATTGCTTAATGAAACAAAATAGTAATTTCAGAGTGCTTTGCATATGGCCAAAGACAGTGGCCTCTTTGCTAATAAGTATGAGAATCTCTAAATAATTCTTTAAATCAAGTTTGCGAGCTTGAAGTAAACACAAATCCCATTGTATTTAACCAGTCGTCGAACAATGGAACTGGTGTTTAATTTCAAGCTCGCAAACTTGATGTAACGAATTCACCACCCGCGCAATCAATTATTGTTAAATTTCTAAAGAAGCCGATTACAAGGGATCCAATGCAAACGATTTCGCTGATGCCTGGCAGAAAGTTAGGAGTGATTCTTACTATATAACTAAGTAATCCTTGAGATCAGGTTACCTTTCTACCTACGAATTGAGTTTTTCAAGATATCAATGTCGTTTTGACAGTTGATTCTACTTAGCTTTATTGCCAGTCTGGTTAAATGTTGGCTCAGTGTTAAGAGCAACAGATTCTGAAGCAGGCATGCCCAGGTTCGAACCCTGTCCGCAGAAAATTATGGACAGTATGTGCTGAGTTCCCAATAAGGACGAAACCGGTCTACTGGATGAATTGCATTATCTACATTATACAATTCTTCGCTTATACTGACAAATGTATGTAAATAATGGGGCTGGTTTTTATATCAATATCGCAACCTTAATGGTTAAATGGTTGGTAGTATTAGAATATTATTGTTGGTTTCTGTGATTAATTGCCTGGCGATTGCATTATCATATTGGTGGAAGTTTTGGCTATTCAGGTCTCATTTGTGTATGTGTAATAAATTTTACGATTTTGCTATTTAAAACTAAAAAAATTACTACGTTGTCTGTGTGTCGCGTTTGCTAATTTTTCGGACGGAGTTATGCTTTTTAAAATCAATTTCTGCGGTAGATTTTTGATGATTCATCTGATTAGTTGCTTTGTTGTTAGTCCAACATATATGCTACCATGCAAGTTTTAATTAGTACACTGAAAGAATAGAGAAGCGTTGGAATTTGGTCTTTGGCGCCTAGTGTAATAGTTTCTCGTGTACGGAAGGTAATGTTAATATGCCGTTATTTCCACTAGTAGGTTGCCTGTGTATGGTTATCTGAATGAATGTATGACTGTAAGCTTGTAGAGATTTTATTATATATATCAGATACGTGCAGTGAGAACAAAATAAAAGTTTATATTCAATCATTTGGAAGACTGCACAATTAATGTGTAACTCTAGTTTTCATGAAGACTGGCTTCATCGAAACATTTGCAAGGTCATATATATTTTTTTTTAATTAGGAAGAAAAAAACATTACTAACAAAGAGGATAATGACCATTTATTTCGAGAATACTAAACTTCGCTCTACAATCTCTCATTTATATTCATTCTGGGTTTTCATTTGAATATGTGGGTGGCAACAAATGTGACCCGGTTTTCGATTTCTTGTTTTGGCTGATTGGTAACTTGACGTCTCATCCTTATTTATAAACATACCACTGGATAAGACAATGGAGATATTGTGTGACCTTATTAAAAATGAGTTTTGTGATTTCCCTATAGACACGAATGACTTCAAAGACCTCATAGCATGTACAAAAAACGCGCGATTTACATTTGAAAGGATATACTTTCGCCTGATCAATGGTGTAGCTATTGGAAGCTGTATTGCACCCCTCCTGACAGATGTATACATGTATCACCCTGAAAAAACGAGCCTAAAATGTATAATTGACCAGTGCGCACTCTACAAAAGGTATGTAGATGATATATTGTTATTGATCTCAGAAGCAGCAGACCCTTCCGAAATCCTCAAACAAGCAAATGGAGCCGATCATGATATCAAATTCAATCTAGAGGTAGAGAAAGACAATAGTTTTCCCTTCCTTGACATCAGACTCACTCGAGAAGAACATGGGGATTTGACACTCGCCATATATAGAAAATCCACTTTCACCGGGCAATACATTCACTACAACAACAGTGTGCCAAAATCCTACAAAAGAAACATAGTAAACAACCTAGCAAACAGAATCAGGAAGATCTGCTCTAAACACCAGATCGAGGAAGAACTGAGCTACTTCAGGAAAATTTTGCTAATGAACAACTACCCAGAGCGATTCATTGATGTCAACATCAGACCACGGCAGATTCGCACTAGAGAGGATACCGTCAAGCAGGTTTTCCTAAACTTACCATTTAGAGGCGACGTACCAGCCTCAATAATTGCACAGCGGCTGAATAGAATAACTAAGGACAACTTTCCCAGTGTTAAAGTTAATATGACATTTGTACACAGAGAATCATGAGGTTGGATGCCAAAGATCAATTGCCAATTCTCTCCAAATCATTCATAGTCTACAAATTCTCATGTATGTGCGGTAGCACATATATCGGACGTACGAAGAAGCAATTGATAAACAGAATCCAGCAACATTTACCACAGAAATTGATTAACAAAGGCTTGGCACCGTCAGGAAAATCAGCTATTTCCGATCATATATTGGAAACGGGGCACCCAGTCAATTCGACCAATTTCTCAATTCTACATAAAGCAAAATCAGAAAATTATTATTTATTTATGAAGCCCTTTATATAAAACAACAAGCACCTGGCCTAAATATTCAAAAGTTTCATCAACATGTATTCTAATCGACTGGCCACGAATAACAAAATTCAACAACAATTTACTAGTATCCAGGCAAGACCGAACAGGCCCTCGACTAGAATCAACAAAAATTCAATCGGATTGGCAACAAACTGAAGAGGAAAAAAACAGATGCACATACGGTGACAGAAATTTCCAAACAATATGAGCGTTCAACACTGCAATCCACACTTGCGCTGTTACTAAGTGCAGAACACAAATTTGCACAAAAAGGTAAAACGAAAGACTACACTCGGAAAAATAGCACTCGTACACGTAACAATGAACAATTCGAACATATGGTTAATTCTTTAAATCAATTTTGCGAGCTTGAAGTAAACACCAATCCCATTGTATTTAACCAGTCTTCGAACAACATAACAAAACTACCGCCAGCTGCGGTTAAATACAATAAGATTGGTGTTTACTTCAAGCTCGCAAACTTGATTTAAAGAATTGTTACCACCACCTGCGCAATCAATTATTGTTTTGATGGTTAATTCTTAAGCCATCGATACAATAATGACCAAATCTCAGACATCACTTTGCAATACAGTGAGAAGGATCTTTACATGCAAACAGGCACACACATACACACTTACCAATCAGCCAAAACAAGAAATATAAAACTGAGTCATATTTGTTGCCACCCCCATTATGTTCACATATTTCTATCTTGTTTTGCTTTCCAATTTATATATAAAGATATGTTCATTAGTAGATATATATATATATATATATATATATATATATATATATATATATATATATATATATATAATGTCCATTCCTTTTTAATTTAACAGTATTCTTATAATTAGGAAAACACAAATAACAAAGTGGATAAAGGCCATTTATTTCGTGAATACTAATCATCTCTTATACAATCATACATATTTATACATTTTGGGTTTTCAATTGATTATGCTAGTGGTAACAAATCTGACTCGTTTTTACTGCTGTTTCTTGTTTTGACTAGTTGGTGAGTGTGTATGCATTTGTGTTTGTGTGTATGCGTGTTTGCATGTAAAGGTCATTCTCGCAGTATTGCAAGTGATGTCTGAGATCTATCATTATTGTTTTGATAGCTTGTTATTTTGTTTCCTAATTATAAGAATATATATATATATATATATATATATATATATATATATATATATATATATACCGTAAAGACGAAACTATGACCGAGTAAATAGATTGTTTGACATATTAGTCTTATGGACATCATACGAAACCTATTAACTTTTTTTTATTTTTTATTGGAGAAGACGTTCATACGGTTTATCTAATTATTTTTGTACTATTTTTCAATTAAGTTGTTACAAAAATTTAAGATGCATTTCGTTTTTTATAATCAACAATTTGAACGTGTCATTTTCGCTAATGAATATATTATTTTTCAACCTATAAAGCACAAAAGTCGTGAAAAAGAGGTTCAGAACAATGTGAGACGAGGCCTCGGTAACCAATTGCCTCACTCGCTGTCTGTTCAGCATTCTGATTCTGTTATGCATCATGAGTGGTCTATAAGTGAAAAGAATCAGAATTTGAGCGTCAGAACGAATAGTGAGAAGAAGAATGACGTTTTGGATATGGAGCACAAGCTGATGATAATGGCTGTAACGAATGACGCAAACATCGAAGAATCTGAAATTGATGAAGACAAACTCCCAACACGCCCAGTTGCAATATCAGTCAGTACCCATCGTGAGAAAGCCCGAACTCTGCCCGCTAAATTAAACCACAAATCTAACTATGATGTTGAATCACCCGGGATGACGCCATCTGGTCAGGATTCATCCAAGAGTGGAAAGACTGGATCGCCTAAACGTCTCAATAATATCTCTTCAGTAGAAAAAGTCAATAATACCAGTAATAACGCTATTTTTTCTGCCACTTCATCTCCAAAGAACACCGTGTTTTCAAACGTTTCCAACAGGGTGAATCTACTTCGCCTTGGAGTAAAGGCAGCGTGTCCTTCGGGGGAAAATGAAACACAACCAGGTAATATGCAATACTGTCATCGGATTAAACAATGTGATGCCTCATCTTGGTCGAAACCAGTGCTTCCATTCAGCTCAAGATTGCTGACACCAGTTCAACGTTTTCAACGCTATCATCTGTTATTGTCTCGACTTATCGAAAATATGCCCTCAACTAGTCAGGTTGTTTTTACATGACAATTTTTTATTTGTGATTTTCTTTTACTGTACCCATTCTCAATGCCTCTTTTTGATATTAAATATGCCTAAAATATGAATTTCCACAAAATGTTCACCAAATATTTTGAAGCAACGGTGATGGAATTTCTTTAACTAACTGAGATTTTCCAATTTTATGGATGTGTTTTCATTAACGTATGAAAAAATTGCTTTATATATATGTCCGTTAAGACAGATTTGTAGATTCTCGTTTATTCACAAATGATAAGGGTTGTAGAATGCTACACTAGCTTTTTTGATTCTCAAAGTCACCTAGTCATTCATATTACCTGAGTTATTGGTACAACTATCAATATATTTGAAACCGTCATATAATTCCAGATCTTTACATGGAAGCCGCAGTATTGAAATGAGTGATTAGTGATCCTGTAGATGTGTCTTGTATTTTTAGAGTGCGGATGCCACATCGTAAGATAAGATAAAGACTTCAAATATATTCAAAACGACTTGGGCAGAATCTCAGTGGTAGAATCATATTAAAATTTCGTTAGCATATTCAAGTTCGACTAATCTACCACCTGGGCAAACTACGACACCTGCGTCCTGAACGTATGGATGCTTAGTTTATAATGGCTTCTATTTAAGAAATTTAAAAATGAAATAGTGGACAGTGGATATTCCCCACGGATGCCACTGTCAGTAGGAAAGTTGCGCGTTAATTCATTATAGTCCTATAAGCGCATATAAATGTTTGTGTGTATAGCTCGTATAAAATTTACAAATTCAACGGGCACAAGAATTTCTTGAAGAATATAGACTGGATCGTTGTGATCCCTTGAGTCCAATGTACCCTTGAAGCCTAGAAAGCTAGCTATTTTTTGGACTGCGATATACATGTCGTTATGCGTGCTTTATGTTGAAAATGTGAACTGTAAAATGTCATCCTGGCCGGACTCCCGTTTTTAATATATATGAATAAAGCTAAGCGCTGATATGGCATAAGATAGACGAAACAAATAACCTGGATACAGCTGGAGTCAAGTTTATACAGCACTGTTAATCGCACCTATTACGATTGCCTTTATAAACCATTATATCTGCTGGATTTGCTTTTGGTCACTGTTAGTTGAGAGTAGGTGTTTTAAATTTTGGGCTCTGGTCGTCGTATTTAGTTAAGATACGCCGATTGAGTTAGTTTGGACAATATCTGAGAATGCCTTATACACAGGTTAAATACTGTTTTTTTGCGGAGAACTAATATATATGCAAGTATGTATTAGGTGTTGCGAACCTAGTAACAAATTAGTTCAGTTGTGACCATAAGGATAAACCAAATAGAGCATGAACGGAAGGTATAATCTCACGCACATTCGTTTCGTGCTTACTGGTACTACAACATTAGTACCGAAAAGGTACATGGTACTAACACTATGGTTTCCAAGTTGCTACATGGTACTAACATGATGAATATCAATTTCTGCTATAGTTCTCCGAAATTAAGAATTAAAACAATTCCTGAACACCTCCTACTCCAGTAAATCCATACACTTTGGCCGTGATCGATATCAGTTATCACATTTCGCGGTAGGCGTGACATTGAATTCAATATATAAAAGTTAAACACTGTTTGTTGCGGAGAACTAATATATGTGCAAATATGTATTATGTGTTGCGAACCTAGTAACAAATTAGTTCAGTTGTGACCAGAAGGATAAACCGAAGGCAGCATGAACGGAAAGTATAATCTCATGCACATTCGTTTCGTGCTTACTGGCGACTCATCAGTAGGAGCCGGTATTACGCCCTTTAACTACTATATATTTGGGTGAGGAATGTGGAATAATAGGACGATACAATCTCCTAGACGAATGTGTAAACCTGCAGTAGAGTAGCTAACATCGTATAGACTCGACAATGCGACTTCAATGCTAAATCACTCTATATAATATATATACAGAGCTTGTAAAGGATACTAACACTGACTATTGGGTTAGTAACCGATACCAACATTTTAGTACCGAAAAGGTACATGGTACTAATACTATGGTTTGGAAGTCGGTACATGGTACCAATATGATTGATATAAATTTATGCTATAGTTCACCGAAATTGAGAATTACAACAATTTCTGAACACCTGTTACTCCAATAAATCCATACACTCTGGCCTTGATCGATATCAGTTATCGCATTTCGCGGTAAGCATGACATTATTAATTTCAATATGTAACAGTTAAATACTGTTTGTCACGGAGAACTAATATATATTCAAATAGGTATTAGGTGTTGCGAACCTAGTAACAAATTAATTCAGTTGTGACCAGAAGGATAAACCAAAGACGGCATGAACGGTTGCTTGCCAGGCTAACGGGTCAATTTCGGCTTGATTCGCAGTGATACACCGGCAATATCGTCCCTTGACAATATTATACGTGGTATCGGTCAATATATTTCGACGTGCCTTTCTGTAACTTTACAAGTGGCAGATGGACGACAATAAGCTGGAAACAGGGTCTTATTGACATATGATTTTCTGGAACTGACTGCGCGTGAGACCTTCATAATTTCGAAGAAAGTGATTGGCTGCCATTGGTCTTCAAGGTGTGGAGATACTGAGAATAAAGCATTTATCATCAATTATCCTGGAAAGCAATAAAAAAGCCATTGGTAACTAATGATTCACTGCCATATAACCATAAGAATATTTTTTTAAATTGTAATGAAGAAAAAAATATTATTTAGGCACGCAAATTATGAGTATATTTACCCACAAACAGTATTTAACTGTAAATGTCTCTTGTGATTTTCCTCTTTCATGGAAACGTTCCAACTTGGAGAAACTTAATTATTATTTTGCATTATTGGCTAGGCCATATAATGCTAGCTTTGTTTATCTTGAGAATGATGTAAGAGCAGTTGCTGCTGAAATTTTAATATTAAGAATGATATTATGGAGAGTTTTATTCGAAAGTGATCGAGCTGCTAATCTGAGAATTTTCTCCTAATGGCTTTTTTAGCATTTCGTTGTGGAAATTTTCTATGTATTCATTAATATAAAAGTTTTTAAATGAAGATTTCTGTTTCCTTGTCGTTATCAAGCTGTACGACCAAGAAGGACAAACTAATAGACCGGTCGTTACGGCTATTGCATTTGCCGCCGGAAAGAAAACCAATCGAAAGGCACTTCACTCCAACTCTAACGAAAAGCGCAATAACAACGAATGCCTCAATCCAAGAAGATTAGATAACATGTCTATTTCAAAAAATGATTCGACATCTTTATTTTATTCTACAAATTCGACCGCTGACGAATTATACGGCTACCCTAATGCTGATCAAACGCTACGTACTCCAAGTAAAGGCGTTGGTCGTCCGTCAACGGAAATCAATGTATTTACAACTGAGGCTGTTGCTTCGGGAAAGTTTAGTGCTGTCTGCACTGATAAGTGAGTTTTCAATTTGGTTTAAGTAACATACTCGTATATCTATCTGACTATTTTTTGCAGATTTTTTATAGGAAAAAAGAAAATTAAACCGCTTTTTTACTTATTAGTGGACCTATTAGAAGGTAAAGTCAAATGGAAACAGAAGGATATATCAAATCTAGCATGAACAAGATGTATTAGCTTATGTACACAATCTTCGTGCTTACTGATCGCTCATCACTAGAAGACGATACTATGTCCGTGGCTCACACTATCTTTGGTCAAGAAAATTGGGCGATGCAATCACTTATACGTGTTTATTAAAGCAGAATCCGTGTCAACTTCATCTAATCTTTAGAAACGCAACTTTTTAGTCAACTCACTATCTAAAAATGCGTCAAACAGAGGTTTACAATACCTTGAGTCTACAGTTATGGATTTGACCGCATTTTTCTTGTGCTGGACAATTGATAGCACTCCTAGGTCAGTAAAATCTTGAATTTTGACCATTTTCAGGTGCTCTGATTATTGGCCTCGACTGATGGGTTCTCACTTGTCCCTTCTTTTTTAAGCCTTCCATCAGCTGGGCAACACTTTACTAAAATTGAGAGGAAAATCATTCTGAACACCTGCTACTCCAGACAAACCTTGATCGACATTCTTTATCAAATATTATTAATAAACAATGCATCATTCTATTCAAAATAAAATATTATATATATATATATATATATATATATATATATATATATATATATATATATATGAAGATATTTTAAAGGCTAATTTAATTGGTCTGTATGGCGAAAATCCGAATATACTTTGGTCCACGATAAGTTCCATTATGCACAATGCAGGTACTACTGTATGTGGCATTTCAGGCCCCCGTAGATATAATCCATTGCTCCCTGTAAAATCCATGGAGATACTCGAAATAAGGCGCCAAATTTCAGCTGGTTTGACTCATAATAATAACCGTCGCAGTATAAGACGCCAACTTTAGCGCAGTCTAAAAGTCGATCTCGAAAACGTTTTGACCAGAAAGGATAAAGAAATGGAAGTAGCTTTCGCGTCAGGTAATAGTCGCTGTTTATTCCAACTTATTCACGCAACAGGTCCGAGCATATTAAAAGTTAGTGAAACTATAAATGTTAGTAACAACGATTTAATAACGAATAAAATAATTCGTCTTGATAGATGGGCTGAACACTTTAAAGATAAATTTTCTTGGCCACCCGCGTCAGTTTCGATTCCGGAAAGCATGTCTGCATCTACAGTGTGGAATGTTAGTCCCGAAGAACAATCCGAGTTAGAAGTACGCAATGAAATCCTATCTCTTAAATGCCGTAAATCCGCAAGCCCCGATGATTTGCTTCCAGGTTTCTTTAAGGATGGTGACGACCAAACTTTTTCATACTAAATGTAATGAGAAAACCGTACCACTTGATTGGAATTAGTCGACTGTCTTTCTAGACTTTAAGGGTGCATTTGATTCGGTAGATCGCAATGTTTCATTCCATATTTTGTCGAAAAGCGGTGTGTCCACAAAATTTTTAAATATTATACGCGCTCTCTATACAAATACCTCTGGTCGCGTTAAGGTCTACAACGAATTAACGCATAACTTTACAACGAACAGTGGTCTTCGTCAAGGTTGTCCACTTTCCTCCTTTTTGTTTA
The DNA here is from genome assembly GCA_029291075.1 of Eudiplozoon nipponicum. Taxonomy (NCBI): domain Eukaryota; kingdom Metazoa; phylum Platyhelminthes; class Monogenea; order Mazocraeidea; family Diplozoidae; genus Eudiplozoon; species Eudiplozoon nipponicum. The sequence goes on from JAQBSW010000304.1 coordinate 26,334, forward strand.
ATTATATAATCGATGCCATTATGAACAACACTCTGCCACACATTCAGGATGCAGGTGTTGAAGTTCTCCCGGACGATAAACTAGTCGATCTTGACTTTGCGGGCGATATCGTACTATTATTCGACAACCGGGATGCTGCCCAGGCCACCTTGAATAGATTAACAGACGTTCCGTCTTTCGGTATGAAATTCGCACCCTCTAAATGTAAGATACTGTTACAGGATCACCCACCACTCACTCCAACGTTGCGACTGCAGAATGAAGATCTTGACATAGTCGACAGGTTTACATATCTTGGGAGCTCTATCAATAACGTAGGTAATATGTCCGACGAGGTGAGAATACGGATCGCGAAAGCTAGAGTAGCTTTCTCGAACCTTCGTCATTTTTGGAGAAACGCCAATATTTCACTTTCCCTTAAAGGTCGTGTTTACAATGCATCTGTACGTGCAGTCTTACTATACGCTAGTGAAACTTGGCCTCTTAGAATTGATGATCTGAGACGCTTACAGGCATTCGATCATTGTTGTTTGAGAAGTATAGCACATGTTGGTTACCAACAACTAATAACTAACGTTGACATCCGTAGACGTATTTTTGGATCTGCCAATAAGTGCTCTTCGTTAGATAAACAAATAAGGCTCAATCAACTTCGTTGGCTCGGTTACATTTTGATTATGCCCTCATTTCGTTTGCCCAGTAGAGCTCTGTTGGCAGATTTTGACATGGCAGAAACAGTTGAAGTCACTTACATCCAAATTGGGTAGTATAGGACCCACTCGTCTGCCAGGATGGGGTCCTCGTGCGCACCATAGTTCTTGGTTAGAAACCCTTAGTGATATGGCATCGAATCGAGCTCAGTGGCGATCTTGTTGCAGATGTATAGTAGAATCATCTTCGTAACTTTCTTTTCTTAGTAGGGCAAGGTTAGCTGTGAGGTTTGATTTGTTTATGACGTGATACAGTGAAATCCGCAAGGAAGCTGTATTGCTGATATTGCCTTGCCCGAATGCTAACTTGGCCATAATGGTGTTGTGGAGAGATTTAATTTGCCTCATTTCTGTGAGTTATCCGGATAAAGTTACTCATAGTAGCTAGGTATTCCTTCTCTCTCTGCCTCTCATCTCTCTCCCTCTCTCGTAATTCTCACTAATAATTTGGATAAAATATTATTTCTGTTTTCATTTATATACTTTTTTCACTCCTTATGGTTATATGGCAGTGAAACATTATTCACTTTTGACTTTTGTATGGCTGGACGTGATAATCTAAAAACTGATAGGTGCACTGAACAACAACAACTATGTAGAGCTCTAATCGCGAACGTTCAGAGTTAGAAATACGAAGTGCAATCCTATCTCTTATATCTCTTGAAGGTCAAAAATTTGCAGAACTATGATTTGCTGCTGAGCGTATTTAAGGGTGGTGACGATAATTTCTGGAGTGTTGACTAATTATTTTCGTATTATATTGAATAAATAGACCGTGCTACCTAACTGGAATGTGTCGACCATCATGCCGATCTTCAAAAAAGGAAATCTGAATTCTTTGGATAACCTCTAGTCGTATCTAGGTTATTTGCTTCGGTTATCTTATTCCATTTTAGTCCTTGGCAAAAGCCATATTCTGACAGCAAAATGTGTGGATAATGTTTTTACCTTAAAGCATGTGCTTGAACAACTAAATATATATCGCCGTCCCATAATATCCTTCTTTTTATACTTTAATTGCGGACAATATTTCTTGAATGTGAACTTTGCACGATATGGCATCAAATTGAGCTCAGTGGCAATCACATTACAGTTTTATAGTAGAATCATCTTAACTTATTTGTTGAAGTTGGACAAAGCTAACGGCGAGGTTTAGTCGTGTTTAAAATGTGATACAGGAAGAACTAAAGATATGTTGTATTGACATGTCGCTTTGCCCTAAAGCTGACTTAGTCATAATGGTGTGGTGTAGATTTCTAGGCTATCACATTTGTGTAGGAATCTCAATTTGTGTTCATTGTTCCCATTCATGAATAACTCTCTTTTGAACTATTTTGTTTTAAGCTTTTAAAAAATTACTTTTATTATTTAACAATTCTTTAAATCAACTTTACGAGCTTGAAGTAAACACCAATCCCATTGAATTTAACCAGTCGTCGAACAACATAACAAAACTACCGCCAGCCGTAACGCACTGACGCGTTTCGACCTTCTATAATCATCATCAGAATACGACGGCAAACTGACTATCGAGGATCAAACCGCATTGTATATATATGGAAATCAAATTTAGATATTATTATTATTATTATTAGTTTATTTCTTTCAAGGTCACATTGCAGTGGAACTTCTGTTATTATTAAATGTTTGTATCACTGTCTATGATGATGATGATGATGATGATGATGATGATGATGATGATGATGATAATGATTAGGTTTATATTATGCTTTATACGATGGACTGTAAAAGTTAGCGCAAGTAGCTTTATATAATATAAATCTCCTCTAGCTCGTTCTATTTCATCGCGTCATCAGCAGTTAAGTAGTCAGGAGGAAACCCGATTGAAAGAAATCACTAATTTGTTTGCTGCATTAGAATAATTTGCTAATTATTATTATCATTATTGTTTGTTTGTCACAATAGGGAGGCGTTGGTTAGCGCTCATGAAATCATGCTAGAGTTATGCGAAGCCGTCAATGTGATTATTCGACTCTACGGACTCACAGTAAGCTGAAACTTTTTTCTTTTCGTTTTGCATGTATTAGGTATATTCGGTATTCATATAGGAATAAGAGGATATGCGTAACCTCGCGCATTCATGTGCTTCGAGCTTACTGTCGAATTATTCGAAGTTGTGTGTAATAATCCTATGATGGATACCAAAATCAATATATTGGTTAAATTTAATCGAAGTTGAGTAACATTTATTTTTGCACCTACTACTTCAGCAATAGCTTCATACTCTATGATGGCTACCAAAATCAATATATTGGTTAAATTTAATCGAAGTTGATAGTAACATTTATTTTTACACCTACTACTTCAGCAATAGCTTCATACTCGATCAACATCGGTCACCATATTTTAGTCCTAATCATAACATTTAACTAATATCATATTAATATATTTTGGGTTTCTGAGATCTAGAATATTTACATTGATTAGGCATAGTTTACCTATTGGTTAGGGTGTGCTGTTCACTGGACCCGCTATTGAAAACTAAAAAAAGTCGTGCCGGTTTATAAATAAGTCTGTGGTCTGTCTCTCATTACTTTACCTTGTTTTAGACGCTTTATTCTTATTCAAACTCATGTGTTAAGAGTAAATTGTTTTCATAGGTTTCTTAGGTTTTTTACTATATTAATGGAACCTTCTTACCTTTTAGTTTCTTAATTACAGTGGCAGTTTCCGCTGATCATGTGTAGTAATCTATCTTTTACCATTGATAGTTGGTCCGTTGGTATAGCAACTTCCGGCCTGAAGACCGATGGGCCCTAGCCAGTCGTATTGATCACGATTTCGTTAACGCAATTTCTACACATGGGATAGCTTTATCCATCATTCGAAAACAAATAATGATACCACGGACGGCTTCACCGGAAGCAGTCATCATCTTAAAGTAAAATGAGGAAATTGGCGACTGGTGATGCTATCTTTTTGTATTTGAGTAGAATTCTCATCAATTTATGTGAATTTTACATCCTGCATCCTTTTTGTTCTCGAGTGATCCTGTGAACGAGCTTTTATGTTACATTATGTTTGAGGGCTCTATTGGAGCATGCTGCAAAGCAAAGTATATGCTATGCATGCCTCTGTTGTCATGTTAACCTCAAGTTGCAGTTCCGTTATAAAGATCATTACCGAAAATTAGCCGCATATCTTCACCTTTCAGCCTCTGAATTTCTGTTTTTGTCTGATTAAGTTTGCATCACTTTCGTTATTCGTGTCATTTTTGTGTGTTTCTTTATACAGACAAACCGACCATCACGTTTGGGCGCACTTCTTTTGCGATCTGATCTCACAGTATGGCGAGATGATTCTGCAAATCTTCGAAGACTCACACAACGCAGACATGTTTTTCTTTTCGAGAATGCAATGTTGCTGTGCAAACAAAGACCAGCTGGCATTTTGCCTGCGGTAGGCTTACCTTTATTTGCAATACTTTTTTCTTTTGCTATATCTGTAATTTATGTAACAACATTAACATGAATCTGGAAGGGCAGATTTGTGTAGTGGTATATCAGTGTTACCGATTTTGGACTACTGCCAGAAATTGTCTTAAAATTACGCGACTGATATCAGCTTTAAAAGACAAATGTTATGATACAAAAATAAAACTGTAATTTATTATTCGTTTAGTTCTGATAAATAATTATTGAAGTCTATTTTTGTAGGTATATCAGCAATTCGATGATTTGCTACTTGACTATTTATTCGTATACGCCAATTTAAGAACGGATGTCTAGATTAGGCCTAACGATTTAACCAGTATTTTCCACTGGTCTCTGTTTGACAATAGGCTTTTACGTATTTATGCCATTTCATGTGTCTAGCTTTTCTCGAGGTTGTAGAGATATAACGGTATCTAATACTATTTGTTTTATCACGTTGCAATATGCTCTCACTAGTCACAAGCCATGAGAATGGACCAAATCTGGAGGCAAGCCCAATCAAGTGAATATACCTTGTTGATTCTGCTTTATTGGTATAAGTTTTTTCTGTACTCAATTTTGCGTGGGGTTGATATCAGCTTATATATGCTTATATTTTGTTTTTGCAGCGTAGAACTAACAATTATGTATAGTTCCATATTTGGTATCGTGTACTTAGTAATAAATGTAACTTATTTAGTAATTGGAGACAGAAACGTCACCGTAAACGAAAAGGTGTCACACAAATTTCGAACTCGTTTTGTTCTTATAGACTTGTCATATTGCTTGGTTGAGTTAACTGCGGGGTTTGGTGTTTATGAAGAGATGCAATGAAAACCGCAAGGAATCTGTATTCTTGATGTCGCCCTATCTTGTAGCTGACTTGGTATAATGGTGTTGTGTAGATGTATATTTTGCCTTATTTCTTTAAGTATTTCAGCATGTGGTGCTTTGAACTCCTGCACTTGTTTTAAAGGTGGTATGTTATCTAAAATTTCATTTACCTAAAATATGGTTACAATACGAATACATCTATTTGAAAGAACTGAAATTCTGTTCAAAATAGCATGATCAAACAAGATCGCCATTCTATACTGATTAGTAGCGCTTTAGCATGTATTACACCTTTTGCTGTCGGTGACTTGCATTTTAAAACCGATTTTTTGCTTCCAGTAATCAGTAAAGCACTTCTTTAAATCAAGTTTGCGAGCTTGAAGTAAACACTAATCCCATTGTATTTAACCATTCGTCGAACAACATGACAAAACTACCGCCAGCCGTGGTTGTTCGACGACTGGTTAAATACAATAGGATTGGTGTTTACTTTAAGCTCGCAAACTTGATTTAAAGAATTGTTACCACCACCCGCGAAATCAATTATTGTTAAATAGTAAAGCACTTCGTTAAATTTAATGTTGTGTGACCAGTCGGAAGCGCGACTGGCTAATTAACACAGAGAAAAAAATAATTGTTCATTCTCCGCGAAATGCATTCGCGAGTTACTGTGCACTATCAGTTTCGCAAAGATTCGATTGATCCCCATTTCCAAGTACGCATCGCTTTTGGCTTTGTACTAGCTGGGTGCGGATTCGTCCCTTTTCTTCCGAAGGCTTCAACATCGTTCATAATAACCACTGGAAATCAGGCACGATCTAATCTTCGTTGACTAGATTGTCTCGTACCTCATTTCAAGTAGATAGTATGAACGATGTTGAAGCCTTCGGAAGGAGACGAATCCTCATCCAGCCAAAATAAAGCTAAAATCGATGCGTACTTAGATTTGCTATGTTGTTCGACGGAATTGGTTTTTACTTCATGCTCGCAAACTTGTCTTGAAGGAATATCGTTTATTAGATTTTTATCATCTCTAAGTTGCTTACAACGTAAACTTATGTTTTGAGATAATCATTTTAGTTAAGTAACATATTTTTAATTCAGGCACCACAGCATTTGCTACAAGCTGCGATTCGAACTGTGGCTCCGTCTGCCAATACTGCAAATTCCAGACAGAACGTTACAAATACATGTCTTCTGCCTCTTAACAAAAGGAACTCACTGGATACTTACGTTGCAATAGACAGTTCCAGTGACAGTGTTAGTCAGAGCGATGAAAGAAAAATCTATACTATTAGAACTAACGAGCAGATTAATGTTCAGCAGAAAACCAATTTGCTTCTAACAGCCGACAGACAGGAAGAACAACAGCAAGCTAATATTGTTGTTGATGAGCATGTGGAGAAAGAAAGCGTCGCTGGTGGTCGTGGTGGTTGTGATTTTAATGTTCCTGATGGTATTTATGATAGTGTCAATCTTAATTATGATGGCAAGGCGCAGAAGAAGACAAACACATCGAAGTTTATGCGAATGCAGTTCTGCCGCCAGCAGGTGAAGTCAATAGATGAGTCTAATGTAGGCTCAAATAATGCTCATGTTCAGAAGACTAATTTCCATAATGACGCAATTAAAATTGAAAATTGTCAGGAAAACGATAGAAGGTGAGACAATTCAATATTCGAACGTGTTGGTAAATAATAACCCTGTTATATCTACTTGTGTTATGAGACCACTTTGTTTACAAACATCCAGAAATACTTAGCATTTTTGTACTCAATGCCAAAATCATATAGGTTTGTTTACAAATTCCCAGTCACACGATTAGCGGGCTGTAGCTATTCTTACCAGCAACGGTAAATTCTGGGTGCAGCCATCCTGTCAACCAAAGTCTAGAGTTCGGGTTACTACGTATTCAAAATTTCTGTTAAGTATGAACTCAATATTTTGCGGTGTGCAAGCATTCAGGTTATCAATGCCGCGTTTTGCGTACGCGGGTAATAGCTTTACACGGGCAGTTACACAAAGATCCGATTTATCACTATTTCCAATTTTGTTTTGTCTTTGATCGGGTTGACTCATTTTTACTTCAATTGGAAATGCGGTTCTATCACATCTTTGTTTACTGGCGACGTTTTGGTGCCTATTTTCCAGCACCATCATCAGGCAACACAACACTGATCACAATAGCAGATTTAAGCAAATGTGTGTTAAGTATATAGTTCCGAAATGAGAGCATGCGTGTCAGACACGAAATTCAAATTTTGGCTTATCAAGCAGATGCTCCGAGCAGATGGTGCTCATCGGTTTGGCATCCCATCTTATATATGATAAATTGAATCTAAGCCACTAGGAATTGACGGAATAGAATTCTTTTCAAGCCTAGTCTCATCTGTTTTTCTTAGTTATGTGTTTGAGAAGAATAAGCTTTTAAAAGGAGATTTATTAAAGTCAAAGTTCAATTGTCTAATAATAATCATGTAGAGCTATACAAAAGCCAAAAGTGTCTAATGTTTAACTGCCATATAATCACATAAGTGGTCACTACCATAAGAGAACCTCTGAGATGCCAGGCCCGGATAATCCATATATGCGGTATGATCATCTAATTTGGAACAATAGTGTATATATATATATATATATATATATATATATATATATATATAAGTTAGTATATAACTGACAATTGTGTGTAGTGTAGTGCGGCAGGATAGCTCAGTGGTTAGAGCACCAGATTCCGAAGCAAACGTGCCCAGGTTCGAGTCCTGTCCGCGGCAAATTCTGGCCAGTACTTGATGAGTTCCCAATAAGGACGAAACCGGTCTACTGGATGAATTGCCTTTCTACACTATACAATTCTTAGTTTATACTGACATATGTAAGTAATTAATGGGTCAGGTGTTTATATCAAGACCGCAACCTTGATTATAATAATCAGGGATATTGTAGCTGGCGGCTTCCGCTATGTCTAACTCATTTTCGTTTCTTGCTTTGGCGTGCGATTTTAAAAACTGTTCAGCTATTTCGGAAATGTTCTCCCCCTTGTTCGATACTTTTAGTCTAAAGTGCCAACTAACTATTCCAAATCTGTCATTATAGAACAGATACCACATTACATGGTGAAGTGTTATTGAAATGTAAGTGTTATCAGCTCCCGCGCAACCAAAGTTCGTTGAATTTTATAAATGTTCATTTCAATACCACTTCTCCATGTAACGTGGTATCTGTTCTATAATGACAGATTGCTATATAGGCTCTACCTAAAGAAAAAGGCTAACCACGAAACATGGGTATATAACTGAAAATTGTGCGTAGCGCGGCAAATTGTGGTCAGTACGTGATGAGTTCCCAATGAGGACGAAACCGGTCTACTGGATGATATTCCTTTTCAATACCATACAATACTTTATACTCACAAATTTATGTACATATGTGGTTGGGGGTTTATATCAAGATCGCAACCTTGATTAAAATTAAGTTTTCGGCTATTTCAGAAATATTCTCCCCCTTGCTAGCTATGTTTAGTCTAAAATACAATAGTATTTTTTATTTAGTAGTTGGCCTATCCTACCCACTTAGCGTGTTCAAGAGTTATGGAATTTGAGCACGTAAAAGTCTTGGGATTTTCAATTGCAAGGAGCTTCTCCTTCAAATTTATGCTCGGCAGGCTTTTTTCTGTATATCCAAATTAAGTCTTTATTAGGCATCCGAGTAGTCACTACTTTTCTAATTCTTCAAGTGAACATTTCGGGTGATGCGTTCCCTTTTTAAATGTAAACTGACACGTATCGTTATTTGTCGTTTCTATCAAATATCTTATAATCAAGTTTGCGGTCTTGATATAAGCACCTGACCCATTAATTACTTACACATGCCAGTATAAACTAAGAATTGTATAGTGAAGAAAAGGTAATTAATCCAGTAGACCAGTTTCGTCCCTATTAGGAACTTATCAAGTACTGGCCGGAAATTGACGCGGACAGGGCTCGAACCTTGGCACGTCTGCTTCGGAATCTGGTGCTCTAACCACTGAGCCACCCTAGCCAATACGTGATGAGTTCCCAATAAGGACGAAACCGGTCTAGTGGATGAATTGCTTTTTCTACACTATACAATTCTTAGTTTATACTGACATATGTAAGTAATTAATGAGTCAGGTGCTTATATCAAGACCGCAAACTTGATTATAATAATTGTTATCACCGCCCGCGCAACCAATGCTCGTTTAGTTTCTACGACATGTCTGCCTCAATAAACCGTTGGCGATACCCATTTTTTAAATAAATTTGATTCATGTCATGACATTCGTAGCATTTCCTGCTTCTTATTTGTTGTTAAATAGTGTATATTCTTAATCCTGCTTATTCTCATTCGCTTTCTAGAATTCACTATGCGAAGTCTTGCTGTCAAGTCGAGCTCTGGCCAGATATGTTCTAACTTGGTTGTATGGACCTGCTTTGTAAAAGAGTAATGCTTCAATAAAAAATCGTTTCTCAATTTAAATTACGGATTGCTTAATTTAATTACTTTTTAAGTATAGATTTATCTTGGAATCTTTGTATTTTACTTACATTTTTGTAGTAATAAATTGAGCGAGGATACTTCAGCGAAGCCTTCCTCTAATAATCTCTCTCATAACCGTCAATCAATCTGCGATGAGACAGCAATAAATGATGTTGACAGTCAAGATCGCGAAAAATCTGCGGCAGATTCTGATAGTGGTGAGATCGATCTGGATCTGCCACCGAAAATATCATCTACAAATAACAGGTATGTGAATATTGCACATATATCTGTATTTCTGAATGTTGTATATGTGCTTTTTATTTGTGCTATCAATGGAAAATGGTCCTAACTAGTATTGATTTATAGATGGTAAGCACAAAGTCAATCTGCCAGTGGATTTATACATTTTGTTCGTGTTGATTGTAGCTGGTCCTCGTGATCGTATATAATGATTAAATTGACTGCAGTTTCCCTTGGATGTGAGTACATGTGTATTAATCATATTTAACTGAATCTTTTTAGTTATGTATACACATACACATGCACATTCGATACTACTTACTACTTTACTGCGGCTGACTTCTTTTGGAGGATAAGCCGGCTCCATTTTCATGGAGTTTCTTGGGAATTTGGTATATTCGATACGTGCGCCTAGTTAATGATATGACACGAACAAGCCTATTCTAAGTACAGCCTGAGTGGTTTGCATGAAATTTAACACATTGAAATGAAATTACAGTGAACTGGATAAACGTACGCCATGCCTGTGTGTACGTGCGCGTGTTTGTTTTGGACTGAGAAGTAATTACGTATAATTAACTGCACGTGTATCGCTCATCCAAGTGAAACTAAAGTGATAAATTTTAATTCCTTCTTAAACACGTTAAACCTATTTTTGCACTTTTCTAAATGAAGTAATTACAAGTGGCATCCCGGAAATGAAGGGGGCAGGATACTGTGATTAACCGATCGCAAATTTTTCGCGGTAAATAACTAAGTTTACAAAACAAAACTAATGATAAAGGTTTCATTCGGATAGGAAGTTATAATAAAAGAGGTCATAAAAGAATTTCTAAAATTTCCTACTGAAAGAAAGTAATAGTGCAAAGAACATTTGCCTTTTAAAAAAGACAAGAAGTGCTACACTACGTAAAGAACCTAAGCTAATATATAAATAAGCTTTAAAGTATTTAAAGATGAAATCGTAAGGTAATCCTAAAATAATTTAAGATGTGCTAAATTGCTCATTCTTCGCCCTCTGGCAGTTAATGGTAATCAAATGTTCTTATTCTTTTAATTGAGCGAGTTTTCGATTCTGATTCGTGCAAACTTCGCTTCCTACCACTATTTAATGATGTATTCCAAATCGTACCTAGTGATAATTATACGGCTGTTTCATTCATTATGTCATTTCTCGATTTAATTTCGTTATTGTCTCTTATCAATATTGTTGATCTACTACGACCACAAATTGGTATGCGTCTAAAACCGTCGCAATGAATTGTGTTTTTTGTATGACGTGCAAGATACCGATTTTCATTCTGTAGAGAAGATTTGACCTGAAAGTAGGAAGGATATCTGATTGGGTATCCTTCTTATAAACATGTCCTCATTTTGCACCATTTTTAATTCTTTAGATGAAGTTTGCGATCTTGAAGTAAACACCAATCCTGTTGTATTTAACCAGTCGTCGAACAACATAGAAAAACTACCGCCAATTGCACGCACTGACGCGTTTCGACCTTCTATGATCATCATCAAGCTCGCAAACTTGATTTAAAGAATTGTTACCACCACCCGCACAAACAATTATTGTTTAACTATCTTTAATTAATTTGACATCCAGAAATGGTTATTTGCCACATAATTAGTTTTCAATTAAAATTTTCAAGTCATTTGCTTGATGGGCTAAATTTAAGAAAGTTATCGGTTCATCCTCATAACTAATATGTCATCCAAGAATCGTACATACAGTTTAGGAATTAGGGATTTCATATCCGAGAGGTTTTTTTCTATTTAATGCATGAGGATATTTGCTATTTTAACTTACAGTGGTTGTCCCATTCGAACACCTAATTTACTTGTAAAATTCATTCCTAAATATAAGATAAGTAGAAGGCATACATGTGTTTCTCATCTCCATAACATATCTCATCGTCATTTCACTTCCTTCTAATACTACCGGGTGATCAAACAGGAAACATTCTACAATAGTACAATGCTTTTGATACTGGTATATTGGTTTACATCGATACCACATCTAAATTCACCAATCCATCGTTTTCATTTACGGTATTTTAGCGTATACCCCTATATTGTCTAGTTGTTCATACATCTTATCATTATAATCAGATTGACTCATCAGAACCGCCTCTCCTCTTTTTGTCTGCTTTTAAACATATCACGTGGTTTATTATCAAATCTTTTCTGACACCTTACTCCATAATCTCGTTTATATTTTTCCTCTTCGTGCGTTAACACTTTTTGACCTTATCTTTTTCTGAATTGTGCTATTTTAAAATCCTCAGTAATTATCTAATTTTTTGTTGATTTATCAATTTCGATAGCTGTGCTCAAACCACGATTAAGCATTCCCCGCTGATTATCATTAAGTTGTATTATAAAAAGGTTTACTACTCGATTAGTTACAGTAGGACTAGTCTTATTTGCCGTCTGTCTATAGATACCCAAATTCACTAACTTTCTGTCATATCTGCACCTGAACTTCTTTATATCCTATTACATGCGCTATCTGTAAAATCCTCTGTATATTTTTAAAAGATGTATCTCGTTGCGCAGAGCTGTCCTTGTTGTGGATTTGGCCGCATTTTTCTTGTGCGGGACAATTGATAGCACTCTTAGGTCGGTAAAATCTTGAATTTTCATCATTTTCAGGTGATGTAATTTTTGGCCTCAATTGATGGGTTCTCACTTGTCCCTTCTTTTTTAAGCCTTCCATTAGCTGATTGTCTGAAAATGACGTTGGAACAAGATTTTCCATTGTTCTTTTTCCAAATTTTCGAGACCGAATTTCCAGTCTCATCTTCAGGGTTGACACAATACGCACAGGAATAAAACACAACTTGTGGCAAATGTGGTATCCTCATTCAAGACAGATATATTTATATTTATTTTAATTCCAAATGTATTTTTTAATTGTCTTCCTAATATCCGGTCTTCATACCTAGTCTCTAATACTCAAATGTATACAAAAACTTATCCCTGTCCCCCTCCGCGCACACAACCACCTATAAACATGTGTATTTTACTAAAGTGACATTTATTGAATAACTATAAGCACACCTAATGGATTGACATACACGCCTATCAATGATGTCTATATTTTAATTTCTGTTCCGGACGCATAGAAAGATCAACAAAATTTTGATTTCAATATTGCAGTAATCCTCACATGCCCCCAGTTTACCTAATCCCATCCTGCTTGCAATCGGTTATAGACCGAGAGAGAGGTTAATAAAACTGTTGAAAGAATATATAGTATTATTCTATCGTTTTGACAAGACCGAATACGGAGTCTACACTAACGAAATCGTCTCTCAACCAAATACACATTAATACTCATATCCTATATAAATTAGTTTCTCCATTAAAATATCTGTGTCGAAATCATGTATATACCTATATAATAAATTAGTATTATTTTATATTTATTTAAATTTTATTTATTTACTTATTTATAATTATATATATATATATACTCACTTCTTATAAAAACATCCATTTATATATAATTCAACACGCTATATATTATGTATATATAGATAAGCATATAAGCAACCATGTGGGTTCTTCCCACATCTTTTATAAATATCTATATATCCATCATATATATATATATATATACGTGTATACACCATATATATAATATGAATATCATACAAGCAACACTGTGAGTCCCTCAACGGATAAATTATATCAGTCAAAACGCTTTTGATAATATTTATATATCTATTTTTATGTCTATCTATATACATATATATCTAGCCCTATATATATGTATATATATATATATATACTATAAGCAATGAAATGGGTTCTTTGACCTTCAATACCTACAATTCACCCTGATGATAGTATATTGAATATTATAATTACTATATATATATATATATATATATATATATATATACTATATATATACTCATCAATTTATATGCATATATAAATATCAAACATATATCATATATATATATATATATATATATATATATATATATATATATATATATATATATATATATATATATACAAATATACATAATGCATATCTCAATCCACATAAGCAACCATGTGAGCTCTTCTCACCTTATATATAAAATCTAAATATTCTTCTACATATATATTGTGAATATCTAAATAAGCATTTAAGCAACCATGTGAGTTCACCCCACATCTTATATGAATATTTAGAATCATTCATATATATGTATCTGCGTAATATGTATATAAATATAGATACACATATCTGTTAAGTATATTTAGATAAACATATAAGCAACAACGTGAGTTTCTCTCACATCTTATATAAATCGAAATGTTCATCATATATATATATATATATATATATATATATATATATATATATATATATATATATATACTAATTACCTCTTTCTAACTCCATCTAATTTGTTCTGTTTTCTATCTCAGATGCATAGTCGCGGTCTCTTATTTGGATTTATTGTTAGCTCTGATTCCTCCAATCTACGTTTCTTTCCATTCGAGAAGGCTTCATTAAATATTGGGCCTAATGATTTTTCTACACATGTCATATTCATGACGTTCATTCCTGATTTTATTTCAATTGATTCTCTAATCAACCTGGTTAATCTATTTCGGTTACATAGTGTAATCCGTTTACAGCCGTCCCAGTTTATCTGATGACCTGTCTCCATTGAGTGCCTGGCTAGATCTGATCTATGACTATGTCTGTATTTGCATGCAGTCTTATGTTCACCTCTACGTACCTTTATTGGACGCATGATTTCACCTATATACCTAAGATTGCAATCTTTACAAGGTATCTCATAAACCCCTGATGTGTTGAGCGGTTCTATTTTTTCTTTCTGATTCGGTAACTTATTGCCTATTGTAACTGATTGTCTTAACACTGTTCTTATGTTGTATTTTGTTGCTAATATCCTAATTTTTCTACTTAATTTGGAATCTGGTAGAACCAGAGTTCTGTGCTTATCTTCATTCTGATTATCTAAATCTCTTACCCGTTTCTCTTGGGTTATTTTTCTATTAAATCGCAATAATGTCTCCTTTATGATTTTCTCAGTTAATTTTTCCGGATAACCATTTATCCTGAATATTTCTTTCAATTTCATCAGTTCTTTGTCCCTATATTTTAATTCCAATATTTTAAGACTTCTTATTATCATAGATTTTAGAATTTTTATTTTCATCCCAAACGGGTGATTAGAGCAATAATTCAGGAGGATACCAGAATAAGTATCCTTCCTGTAAATATCTATCTCTAATATCTGAACAATTCGTTTTAATTTTTCATCTATAAACGATAATTCTTCTTTGCTTTCTTTTTCCAATGTTAATTTTACCTCTCCCAGTTAATTAGCTAAATACAGAAAATTCTCCAACTCATTGACACCGTGATTCCAAATTAAGAAGATATCATCTAGGAATCTTAAATATAAGCTTGGTTTGAGGGGAGATCTGAGTAGGAGATTTTTTTCTAAATAATGCATATAAATATTAGCGACTGGGACCGATAATGGTTGTCCCATAGGAACACCTTTAACTTGAAGGTAGAATTCATTTCTAAATATAAAGTATGTAGAGGACATACAAAGTTTAAACATTCCCATAATACTCCTTAACATCATTTTACTACCTTCTAGTAATTCAGGGTATTCCGTTAGACAACGTTGGACACACTCTAATGCAACCTGTACCGGAATGTTAGTATACATAGATACCACATCCAGACTTGCCAGTTTATCATTCCCCTAATAATTTATATTTATTAATAATGTCAGTAAAGTGATAAGTATTCTTTAATGTATAATCTAGAAAATAGGTGTATTTTTTATTCTATGGCACAGAAATTTGGACATTTTATAAGTTGGAGAATTCTGGACATTGACAATTAACCTAAGTGGATTATCTTATTTATGAATTTTTACTAGACCATAAACTCTGGAAGAAAATGAATCTCTTTGTATTAATGATTTACCAAGCACTGAATCTATTTCCCCGGATCCAATAATTTGATTAATTAAAGTTTTAACCTCACCTTGTAATTTGTCTGTTGGGTCCTTATTTATTTTATGGTAAACTTCTTTATTATTTAATTGTACATACATCTGATCATCATAATCCCTCTGGTTCATTAGCACTGTTGCTCCACCTTTATCTGCTTTAAAGCATATTACCTTATTAGATAACAAATTCGATCTCAATCTTTTCAAATCATAATTCTGTTTACATTTATCCTCTCTATGTTCTAACACCAATTTGGCAACATCCAATTCAAATTTAGTTTTATCTTTTCCTGGGGGGAATTGCGCGATTTTAACTGTCTCGGTAATAATTTCATTCTTAGGTATGTGTTCTATAGGAAAAGCCGTGTTCAGTCCCAGGTTAAGTATTCTCTTTTCATTATCCATGAGATCCATAGATGATAAGCTTATTACCCGTTTCGACACAACAGAATCGTTTGGAATATTTCTTGCAGGCCTATAGATTCCCAGGTTTACTAGTTTCTTATCATGTCTCTTTCTAACCTTTTGAATTTCTTTATTCCTAGCCTTATCAGTGAATTCCTCTATACATTTAAGGTCCATTGAATGTAATATCAAGAGCAACATTGATCTTATTTTAGTTTTTTTCTCTAATTAGTTCATATTTTCTTTTTTCTTGACCTTTTACCGATGATTTCATTAAATGTATAGAAAGTTCCTGTATCAGAATATTTCCTACCCTATCTAGCTGAAATGGTAGTCTGAATTTAAAGCATTTAGGTACAATATTAAATTTTAAACGTAGGTTCAAGAATGAGATATGTTCCACTTGCCTTACAATTTGTATTTTCCTCCTTTTGTATTGGTTAAAAAGTTGAACCACTGTCCGGTCGTATTTTTGATTTAAATAATTTTTAAAAGATGAATCTTATTGCGCAGTGCTGTCCTTCTTGTTGTGGATTGAACCGCATTTTTCTTGTTTGGGACAATTGATAGCACTCTTAGGTCGGTAAAATCTTGAATTTTGACCATTTTCAGGTGCTCTAATTATTGGCCTGGATTGATGGGTTCTCACTTGTCCCTTCTTTTTTAAGCCTTCCATTAGCTGATTGTCTGAAAATGACGTTGGAACAAGATTTTTCATTGTTCCTCCGTATATTCCAAATCATCCACATGTAAAATTTATGACAGCGAAAGCAAACACCTTGTTGGGTACAACAAGGACCAGGTAATTAATCTATTTCCTTTCGCGCAACATGTTTTTTTACTCATGTATATGTTTTTATACCAATATCACCATCCTCATATCTATTTGTCATTCTAGTTGTCTATAAATCCAGATATCTAAGCATATATTTTAATTTTTCTATCGATGTTTTTTGTAAATATGACAATCCGTTGCCATTTTCCAGCAGTTGTCTCGTGTAATTGCTACTTTTATGTGGTTAACCCGTGATTGCATAGAAATTGTACAATCATCAATTCCAGTCGTGTAAAGTGTATGCGAGACTACTGGAGATGGGACCGAATATCTGAGTTTACATTCCTCGTGTATACATTACCGTTTGATCACAGTTAGTCAGTTTGACTTCGTGTGCTTATGATGGTTATCGAGTGTAGGATCGCGTTAGTATTTGTGACTGACGGTATTTTTTCTTTTATTCAAATTATTGCTATAAACATCCATGCTATTTATGCTTCTTTAATTATACTATCTTGATCCATTTGGACGTTTGTCTGTCACTTTCAATGTTAAATTCGTACTAGTCTACCCGATGTGTCAGTAGAAGATGGACATCGTGCAGATTGGTGTACATAAGTATTGCCGATTTAGCTTTTTCACCTTTATCTTTGTCTAGCCTAATTTATAAGTTGTTTGGACGTCTAGGTGGCCTCGCACCTTCTTATTGCATAGTTGATTCCGTTCGTCTAGGCTAAATCTAGTCTTCTGATCATTGTTCTTTCATAGTTAGCTGAAAGTGAAGCATCTACTTTTAAATAATAATGATGAACATGATGACAACGACCGCGATTACGAATGTGGATGGGATGGGGTTGATTAGGATAATGGTGAGGTTGATGATGATGATGGTAGTAATGATTATGAAGATGATGGTTATGATAATGAGCAGCAGAGTAATCATGATGATGATCTCAATGATGGTAGTGATAGTGGTGCTGCTGTTGCTGCTACGGATGATGATTATGAGAAGGAGGATGATAATGATGATTACGACGATGTTGAAAATGATGACGCTGCTGATGATGATAATAATCATGATGGTGGTGGTGAAGTTGAGGATTATTATTCACATAGGCAATACTTATAATGGTTTCATAAAAATTTAGCAAGTCTCCAGAGGTAACCTGAACTATAGGTGGAGTTTAGGTATAAATGGGAGATATCTGTATGATGTAAGCGTTAGAGAAAGCATTGTCTTTACGTTCTTAGATTTGCATTCCAAGTTGTTAGTGTTCGATCAATATTCATCTGAATAAAAGCGATGCATTTTAATAACTATTTTTGCTGCTAAATATTGCTGAGGTGTTATTCAAGATAATTCCAATCGTGCGTTTAACTTTAACACTATTATCATAGCTTTAGCTTTACCAACAAGATATATGTGTAAGTCAATAAGCAAATATAATTTTTACTTTTGATGCGCCCTTTCATTTAAAGAAAGCTCAGTGAAGAAATTGCTGAATGTGTTATCCAGGCGATTGATATCAATTCTACCTCAAATCTTGCAGCTTCAACTTGCTCTACAAATAATGATTTAGACAGAAAGCCAACTAACTGTTCTGCCACAAAACAGCTGACATCTGCATGCACTACTGCCTTAGGATCACCAATATCAGCAATGAAGTCTACGGATTCTACTACCTCAAGCGTGGCCAAGAGGAGTTTGCAAGGAGTTTCCAATTTGCAAGGCGAGTTGGCCTGCCCTGTAAATAACAATAGCTCTGCATACTACGGAGTTGTAAATGGGCTTGTTGTGGGTTCGGGCCAAACTCGAATGACGACACGTGCTCCACGTCTTAATACCATCGTTTCTAGAGTTTCAACGGATGTTTGTGATCGGCATAATTGTCAACGCCGTCTTAATAAACAAGAACAGGAGTTTGTAAATAACTGGATACAACAAACTGTATCAGAATTAAGTTCAGATTCTGGTTACGAGATCAAGCTAGAATTCCAGGTGATTTCTTTCTCAAAATATTAATTTTAGCTTTATATTTTTCCGATTGGTTTGGCTTTGGAAAATGGCTTTTTCTAGAAATTTTGTCTTGCATTTCCAAATTTCCCGTTCCTATAAGACAAACGTGGCCCGGTCTAATAGAATCACGATTGATTTAAACTTATTCACACATACTGTTAAATAAATTACCTTGTTTATCTTCGATTGAATCTTAGCCAAGGAAATTACCTACCTGACGTCTCAGGTCCTAGACTGTCGTAGTATTGCTGAAAAGAAAAGAATACAATATTTCTTGCTTGAAAGATATCCTAACGCTTCTGTATATTTATGGACAGCTTTTATGATATTTCATGCGAACATGTGCTAGAGTCGGGGTTTTCTGGTAAAAGGTGACTGACGACACTCTTTTTATTATCGAAGAATATTTCTCATCAAACAAAAAGTAAACTTCCGGAAGGTTTTATAATGCCTTGTGTGGTCTTGGTTTAACTCGTTTATTTTTCGGCCCTTTGGTCCTCGACTATACCTGAGCTAGTGTGTGGAAGACTGATCTCAGTTTATTATTTCATTTTCAAGTTTTGGAAATAAGTTTTTGACAAATACTGAACGGAAGCCAAAATAATGAACTTAATTGGAAACAAAAAACGTTTGCAAAAACGAGGATAGCTTTTAATATTACTAAAAAATAGGCATTATAAATACTACTCGGTGCAAAAAAGCACAGGATCACTTTTATACACTTCCTACCCTAACAATTCATACATTTTATCACATTTGACGGCACTGCTTGTTAGAAAATTATTCTTAAAATACAAAAGACTTATTAGTTGATACGAATAAGAACCAATTAAAATTTCAATTTAGTACTTTCGCTTCATATTATCAACTGTTTTTCTCGAGAAATAAACCAAAAATTAATTTTGTTTAAATAGAAATAACAGTTCATAGAAATATTTATCAATCTAAGATGCTCAAAAAGAATAAACGTAATTAAATGCAGTTTTTCGTGGTGAGACGGCCCAAAAATAATGCTAGTGCACGAACGCATGGAACAAGAAGCATGCCCGTCAGACTTCGGAATGTCAATCCTGCTACCGTTTCCCAAAAAGGGTGATAAATCAAGGTGCGAAAACTACCGTGATATCAGCCTTCTCAACACCGCATCCAAGCTGTTGGCGTCGATTCTATTGAACCGCTTCTGTAATTAGCGACATGCTCGTACCCGTCCAAATCAGGGTGGATTCCGCCCAGGCAAAGGCTGTGTTGATCACATCTTTACTTTACGGCGAGTTTTGGAACATCGCAACGAATTTCAACAACCAACCGTCGCTTGTTTCATTGATTTCCGAGCTGCTTTTGACTCTGTTGATCGCGACTCCCTATGGAACATCATGCTGCTCGACGGAATGCCCATAAAACTCGTCAATCTGATCAAGGCCTACTATGCAGCCACCAAAGCCAGAGTCCGTGTTTACGGAGAAGAATCGGATGAATTCAGTCTGCACACAGGGGTTCGACAAGGATGTCCCTTGTCACCCATATTGTTCAATTATGCGGTTGACTGGATTCTGAGCAACGCGCTAACTGGGTTCCGAGGCGTTCAAGTATCAAATAACCTATGGCTGACGGATGTTGATTACGCAGACGATGTTGTTCTCCTTGCTGACAGCTTTGGGAGCATGCAAACCGTTTTGGATCAAGTGGCCCAGTTTTCATCAGCCGTTGGTCTGGAAATCAATGCCGAAAAAACGAAAGCCTTCGCCATCGGTGTATCTTCATCTGATGAGCAGCTCACGGTGTACGACAGCCCAATCGAAACAGTCGACGATTTTACGTACCTTGGCTCAAAAATACTTCCAACTGGTCAAGCAAAGAATGAAGTCCGAACACGCATCGACCGTGCCAGACTTGCTTTCTTACAATTGAAGAACTCACTTTGGAGAAGAAGTGAAATCAGCCTCAAAACGAAAATCCGAGTCTACCAGGTTACTGTTCGCCCTGTGCTACTGTATGGCTGTGAGACTTGGCCATTACGTTCTGAGGACTCCAAAAAGCTTGAATTATTCGACCATTGGTGCCTTAGGTACATCACAAAGACAAAATGGATGGACCGGGTGTCGAACGCATCTGTTCGTCACCAATGCGGGGACATCATGCAACTATCCGTCTGGATCCAACATCGTCGACTTCAATGGTTCGGGCACGTACTACGCAAACCCGAAGACGAACTGGTACGGCAGGTGATGAACCCAGGTCAATGTGCAAACTGGCGCCGCCGCCGAGGTGGGCAACTGAAGACATGGCTTGCAACAATCAAATCGGACATGGAACTCCTAGGTTTACGCAATGTTTATGGTCCGCGTCACTGGGAGCGTCATTGGCCCTCTTTATGTGCCGAAATGGCTGCCAACCGCCCGGCATGGAGAGGCTTAATCCGGGATATCAATGGAGCCGGCTTATCCTCTAAAAGGAGTCAGCCGCAGTAAAGTAAAAAAAAGTAAACGCATGGTTTTTCGTACACAGTTGTGGGCAGCGTCGATTCATTGGAATCGATTCTAAATAGAGAAGCAAAATTCGGAGAAAAAAAGCGGAAAATCTTGTTCCAACGTCATTTTCAGACAAGCAGCCGATGGAGAACTTCAAAAGGAATGGAAAAGTGAGAATTCATCAATCAAGATCAAAAAGCGGTGCACCCGGAAATGTAAAGGATTCAAGATTTTACCGACCTACGCGTGCTATTAATTATCCCGCACAAGTAAATGGCGGTGTAAATAAAAGCATATTAACACAACCTAATCTTAATTGACATGTCGCAATTTTAGCAGACCAACACGTTTAGTTATGTACATGCAGGGAACACAAATCTTATTTTGCGCCAATTAAGTTAGTATGTGCTCTGACAAGCATGAATTAAATCTTCTTCTGCATTTGCCTATACATGATTCTCCGCTGGAATAATTCGAAGTATCGATAACGTTCCATGCTAATTGCAGTGAAAGCTTGTCTTCAGTCTGGGTAGAGGAAGTTTATTGGTGGATGTTATAAAAAGATATTCAGCAGCACATTATGCAAACACCAAAGCAGAACGCAATCTTTCTTTTTTGCGCTTCATTGCCACTTCACAGGTGTATTGTAAGTTAGTATACACCGGTTTTCTTATCAACAGTAAAAACATTCAAATCTGGTTTTATTTTATTATTAGGTTTATACTTATTTATAACATGTCGTGAGTAACCGTTAATGATAATGAGTATTACTCATACCATCCCACTGGGTTTTTAAACAGCAAGACCAGTAGGTACGCAATTCCATAATACCATACGTCTAAACTAAACCGTTTTTACATTTCAATGGGCTTTGGCTGTTAAAAATTAAATTTTCTACTATCCACTTTTTCTTATAGAAGACTGATCTGCAAAATATGCCACTAGTTCTACATTCGACTAAAGCAAAGAGGAATGCCACACGATCATCGTCTTTGATTTAAAATGTAAATCGAATATTCCGATGCCATTCATTGAATTTATTAGACAGTTCGTCGGCATGCACACGGCTATCTTAGACCAAAAAGGTATCGTCAAAATATCAGTTGTACAGTTTCACTTATTTCGCTCCAACATGTACATAAATATATTGAACATGATTTGGGCCAAAGCCGAAACCATTCTTAGACCATCTTTTTGTCTGTACAAATTGAATATCTGGAAGATTCAGTTAGTTTAAAATTTTGGAAATTATCCTGGACATAATGACATATAAATTAGTATTATTAGTAAATAATGATCCAACAGACTAACACGTCCAATGATTTTGATCGTCCATTTTGTCTACCTTTTTAAAAGAATATTTCAAGATGTACACAGCTAAGTGATTTCTTATCGGTTTCAATATGTGTTGTATGTATGTATGTATGTATGTATGTATGTATGTATGTATGTATGTATGTATGTATGTATGTATGTATGTATGTATGTATGTGTATGTATGTATGTGTGTATGTATGTATGTATGTATGTATAAAATGTATGTATGTATGTATGTATGTATGCATAAAATGTATGTATGTATGTATGTATGTATGTATATATGTATGTATGTATATGTATTTGTGTTTGTACTATATATATATATATATATATATATATATATATATATATATATATATATATAGTTGCGTGTATGTATGTATGGTCGCATGTGTGTTGGCATGTAGGTCTGTCTGCATGCATTTTTTTCAATCACTTGTTCTCCTCAATTCCTTGCTTATTTTCGTTTTTAATCGTGTCATTATATAGATGTGGGGTGTTGGATTGACGCCGTGTCTGCAAAAGTACAGGTCAACTGAACGTTGCTTTTCATTATGGATCTCGAATCGTGCCAACTCATACATTTTCCAGGCAGCTGATCCATCTACGCGCTCGCGATGGGAAAGGACCATTGACAAATTGTTGTGGGCTCAGCTGGTTAAACTGCATGAGGCTCAGTCACAAAGTGAGTTTTCTTTTTAATAAAAATGCTCCTTGCCTAAACGTTAATTATTTATTCGCTTATTGTTAAGTAGGTCACATTTGTAAAAAAAGCTGTCCAGAAAGGAGACGCAGTCTTTAATTCCGAATAAATAATTAAATGTTTTGTGCCTCGCTTCGATCTATATCGACCACCTATACAGTATTCTAAAGTCAGCATGAATGAAAGGTATAATCTCGTGTTCACATGTGTTTCGTGGTTACTGACGTCTCAGCATTAGGAGCTTGTACTTTGCCCAACAGCAGCTAAGTATTTCGTCATGAAATAATGTATGTTTTAACGGTACAAACTCATATAAGAATGTGAATTCAAGCATTAGTTGAGTCTTCGACAATGCGACTTCCAAGCCGACTTACTATAGATATTAGATACTGAGCTTGTGTAGGGTACCAATAAAACTGTTTTCAGAATATCGAGCCTGTATAGAGAACCAAAACAGTAGATATCGAGATAATCTAAATTTCACCAAAATTGAAAGGTACGACTAATTCTGAACACCTGTTACTCCAACGAATTCACATACTTTGGCCTTGATTGATATTAGTTATCACTTTTCGCGCTAATTATGATAGTATTCAATTAAATATATAATAGATATGTTTTTTATACATAAAACTAATATATATGCAGTTTTGTATTAGGTGTTGTGTACTTAGTAACAATTAGTTTAGATTTGACCAGTTGGATATACAAAAGTCAGCATCAACGAAAGTTATAGTCTTCTGTACGCGTGCTTCGTGCGTAGTGGCGACTTCTCAGTGAGAGCGAGTTCTACGCCCTATATTCAATATGATTTTGGTCAAGAAATGTTGTAGTCGTTAACTGTATAATAGCCAATACAAATATGTGTTCAAGCAGTGATGAAATTAACTTCATATATAATCTTCTACAATGCAACTTAGGAGCCAACTCAGTATAAATATTATGTTCCGAGTTTGTACAGGGTACCAACAATTTAGCTTTCAAAATACTGTGTCAGTACGTGATACACAATGAATTTAAAAATGTTTTTCCAATACATGTTATCAGTATAATGAGCTAAATTTGAGAATTACAACTAATTCTTACCACCTGTTACTCTAGCAAATCCATACACTCTAGTCTCGATTGATTTCAGTTATGACATTTATTATGATTGTCAATTTTGATGAAATTTAGCCTATTTTGAGATTTGTTGTGTTGGTAATAAATGCATGATCAGTACATATACCACAATGGTTATCGCAAGAATTGTGATTGCTTTTTCAAGAGGGAAATGCCCGTCGACTTATCCCTAGAAAGCAGCACTGTATATTAATTTTATATGATTAGAAAAGATTAGTAATTGCGCTACAAACTATGTCACCGCCATTTTTAAATGAGTTCAGTGGTAAATCATCATGGCCTGCTGTATGTTTTTCTAATAGTGGCGGTACTTCGAGAGTAGTGTTTAACATAGTTGACATTGGCAAATTTTTCAGACTCGGAACTGTTGCAGGCGCACCATGCACCATAAACTGTTCTTTGATGACTTTTTTTACTGATTACGGCGAAGTTTATCGGTTTAAATATTATTATTGTTATGATCACCCGTTTTTTCGCTTACTGTTAATTTTCTCGGACCTAGCGCTAATAAGCTGGAACAATAGATTTAAATACTTCGTCCATCTTTTTAACCTTTCTGATCCAATAATATTTAAGATCGGCTTTCAGACTTCGCTTAAGCTTGCGTCTAATAGATCGACTACTATTATTTTAGGCTGAGCTAGCATGAATTTAGTCTCTAGGTTAGAGAATTTCCAGACTTCGGAAGCACGATAACTAAGTTACATGCTATAGTATCTGCATTGTGCAATAATTAATTTGGCTCCTAGTTTTGGGAATCTCTCCAGACTTGTCATAGACACATTGACTAATTATACGGGGACTTTCAATACAGCATGTGGAAGTACTTGCATTGTGCTTAGTCCATCTCATTTTCGTACACAGTATATTTAAAGTTTTGTCATGAAGTCTAGTTAATTTAAAATTTTGAAGATCTTCATGCGTTAGCTTCCGGCGTAATATAGTCAGTCTCATCTGTGCTTCGAACTCGAATGGTTTACCTTATTCAAACAAATATGGTTTGCTCCGATGGGCTGCTGATTTGCGCTTCTTGAACGCTTTAACTAAATCTGCTCGTTTGCCATACTTGCCATGAAAAACCTTTTCTTGCTATTGGTGAGTGTAAAGTGGTTTGATGTGTGTGACTTTGTGTGTCTTCTGGTAAATTATGCCTTGGTCAGAAGATTGTTAGAAGTTGCGGTACGTGATATGCTATTTACAATACTAACCGCTAAAGGCCCTGCATCATTAACTGTTTTACGAGGTGCACAAACATCTTTATGGCAAACCCGTATCTAGCGCCTCAACATTTCTATGCGTGATCTGACACCCGTGTGCGCCTATAGTACCTGGCTATGGTCGTTTTTGCCAAACAATAGTATGGGTACACGCAAAAGATGACATGCACTCACCTATATGCCGGAAATTACATCAGGGTAGCTAAGGCGAAATTCACACCAGAGTGCCAGGTATAGTCTGTATCTGGTTGAGAAGGCTGATGTAGATTTCAGAACTATTTTCTTTAAAATTCCCGCAGTTCCCCGAGCCTTGGCATTCAATCGCTTCTGCAAGGTTCCCAGGCTTCCAGTTGAAAGAGGCAGATGTTTAAGTAGATACCTTGGATCCAGATAACGCTAAAATTTTACTGGAGAGATTTACCTATAAAAATTCAGAAATTTAAGCTGCCTGTGGCCTTTAAATTATATGATATATCAGCCAAACGTTATAGAGCAATATAACAGTAAATTATTTTCTGTTTTTTTTATACTAAATTGCGTGATTTATTCCGGAAATTTCATACTTAACTATGAACAATTGATAAGCAATGCCAAATATTGCTATATGAATTCCGCAGTAGTAGTGAATAACAATTGGATCAAAATTAGGAACCAAATTCATTTTAATAAACACAATATGGTCGTCGGCGGTTTGACATTGTAGATAGACTGGATGAAACTAGTCGGTTCTTTAATTATACTCTGGATTAATTCTTTCTGATGCTTAACTGACAATGATCGGAACTATACCAAGCGAATACATCAACTTTTAAACGTCTATGCGCTCGTAGTTTTAGCCGACCATCCGCTGTCACAGAATCATAAATGAGAATCGATCGTGTACGTGTCTCGAAGATATTGTATTTGATATTAAGTGAAATATGCTGGCTATTCCATCGCAATGTTAGTAAGTTAATACGATTAAACAATCAATGATTGTGCGGATGGTGGTAACAATTCTTTAAATCAAGTTTGCGAGCTTGAAGTAAACACCAACCTTATTTTATTTAACCGGTCGTCGAACGACATAGCAAAACTACCGTCATTTAAACCTACTAATGCGTCTCGAACTCTCATTATCATCATCAGAATACCAAGGCAATCTGTCTAGGAGGATTAAATCGCAATGCATATATATTGAAGGCCGAAACGCACTAGTATGTGTGACTGACGGTACTTTTGCTATGTTGTTCGACGACTAGTCAACTTCAATGGGATTGGTGTTTACTTCAAGCTCGCAAAATTGATTTTAAGAATTGTTACCACCGCACGCTCATTGATTTTTTAATTGTATTACTTATATATGTGGCGAAAGCTGCAAAAAGTAAATGTTCGTGACTGCATAGAATTTGTGCAGCCGACGTTTCCAGTCACGTACAATGTAGGCAAGATTACTAGAGGTGAAAGCCGCATATCAAATTTTGCTTTCCGTGTATTTGCAATGCGGTTTGATCTTCTCTAGTTAGTTTGCCGTCGTACTCTGATGCTGATCATGGAAGGTAGAAACGCGTCAGTGCGTATAACTGACGATAGGTTTGTTGTTGTTCCAGGACTGGTTAAATACATTGGGATTTGTGTTCACTTGAAGCTCGAAAGCTTGATTTAAAGAATCGTTATCATCTCCCGCGCCATCAATGATTGTTTAATATCCCTCTCTGTTAACATTGAGTGAATCCCCTTCTGTTGAGGTTATCAAAGGTATTGGTCTTGCTCCTGCTGCCTTGGACTGCTTATGCAGAACACTGAAATCATCAGTTTGTCTAAGCACCGAAACAAATGTCGTATGACTTTATACTGCTGAAAACTGGAAGATGATAGAATATAGGTTCCAATGCCTTAAGAATTTCTGAATTGATTTATTATCTCGCCGAGTGTCAGAAAGCATTAATAGAACACGAATTTCACGGTCAATCAGTTCTATATGTTCACTTTTTGATGTGCAATCACCAACACACCTGCTCTGGAGAGGCGTTGTGTTTAATCTCGGGCACTATATATCAAAAACATTTGCGAATGTTGCTCGTTAGGCTGCTGTGGCAATTAAGTGAGATGGATGGAACGGCAGAAAAGATGAGCAATCTCTTTGTTCGGATAATATTATTCACAATATCGGCCACTTGATCATACAGGCGTTTCTGAAACGTACTGTGGAAGAAGGCGTCCTTGTTATACGTGTATGAATGTGTGTTTACATCTGCGTTTAAAAATTTCTATGTTTATATGCGTGTATTGTGTGTGCATTTATATGTAAGCAACTGTACATACATGTTGTGACTTTGAACGTCAGTCAAGCGTGGAATTGGATTAGTAACTCCCTGTTAATATTCCAAGTAACAACATCTGGCCAGAGCAACTATTCAAAAGTCAGTAAATAAACTTTTTTTAAAGTATGAAATGTAAGTAAATTAAGGTCTGAAAAGTAAATTTAGAAAATTATCTGTTTGAAGAAATGCTACTGTAATATTGCAAGGAAAAATTATAGTGAACGTAAAAATTCATTAGTGAGTGTTGCACTTTATGAAAGAAATGGTAAGGTAACATGTAATTAATAATGAAATTATAAGATAACCCTAAAATTAGTTAGCACATCTTATTTCCTATCTAACAGCTCATCAACTTAGTCAGTTGCTGAATCCAACAAAGAGTCAAGACAATCCGATTGCTAAATTTGTCGGACAATGTGAAGAAAAATATGCTACTTCGGCTTCCGCTATGCCTTGTAGAGGATCAGTTGCTGTGGAATTGAAATGTGACAGCACGTGCAAATCAAGTTTGATAAATAGAAATGATCGATTACTTCCGCCAGAGAACAAAGAAGCGAGCACTAATACTCAAGTTGAGCGTACAAAAGTCAAGACAAGAAAGAACAGTAATGCTAAGAACAATCAAGATCCCTGCACAGTAAATAAGTACTCGCTCAGGCTGGCCGCACCTGTAGGCAATCGTCCTGAAAAATGCGACGTGACTGTGGGGGGCCTTTCTGAGACTTACACTGAAGTCTTTAATGAATACGCAGTTATAAACACTAATGAA
Organism: Eudiplozoon nipponicum; assembly: GCA_029291075.1. NCBI lineage: Eukaryota > Metazoa > Platyhelminthes > Monogenea > Mazocraeidea > Diplozoidae > Eudiplozoon > Eudiplozoon nipponicum. The sequence goes on from JAQBSW010000304.1 coordinate 55,162, forward strand.
CCAACTTTTAATTTTGCTGATGAATGTCCTGCGGCTTCTGCAAGTAGCACTGTAACAAATGCTGGCACAGGGGTGTCTAGTCTTCTGTCAAAAACCAAGAGAACGACGACCGCGAAATCGACTGTTGGTTTGGGCATGAATCGCAGATATACTACCGAGCCGTTGGGTTCAAGTCAGCAGAAAACGCCTGTATTAAAGGAAACGACGAAAACGATAAAATTTGGTGCTCAAACAAAGCGACTATTTCCGTTTTCCATGTAAGTTGTATATTGCAAAATAACTAGTAGTTGTATATTTCAAAAATATACTTTGCTTCAGTTTGACGATTATATATTAGGTATTACGTACCTAGTAGCAAGTTAGCTCATGCAGGACCAAAAGGATAGGCTAAATTCCGCATTATCAAAAACTATAATCTGAATTACATATACGCTTCGTGCTTCCTGGATATTCGTCAGCGGGAGCCGGTACTAAACCCGTAATCCACTATATATTTATTCAAGACATATTAAATTGTCGAGAGAAAAAGACATAGAGACAGAGCGAGAGTGAGAGAGAGAAAAGACGTGTGATAGAAATAGAGCACGAGAAAGAAATTGTCTGCAAAGGGACAGTGTGAGAGCAATATATTTGAAATTTTTATTATTTCATTGTCTCACTGTCTAATTTTTTTCAATCCTTACGGACTATGATTCATTATAACACCTTCAACAAAATCGGCCTCTTTTCTCTTATTATCACCCTAAAAAATATTACGTCATCGTTTGAAAACTGACTTTTTACAGCCGTATAATCATAACAAATATACATAATTTGGCATAAGCTGTGAAAGAATACTTGCTCACTTCAATCCGAAATTTTTCGGTATCAATGGTTAGCTAATATTTTCCCTGTACGCCTGGCACTTGCTCCCATTGCGTTAATACCCATTTAACCTTAAACGTTAACTATGCAGTAACAACAGGAAATGGCTTATTTCAAACTGAGAGAACACTGCTTTCTGGGCGATGGCAGCCGTACTTCGTAGCATAAAAGTGGACTGACAGTGTGTTTCGATTAAAAATCTTGGACGTGGTGCTTACTGGAACTCAGGCCTTGAATGCAAATTAAATGCTCCAGTCGATATTACTAATGGTTCTCGTTCATTTCAATGTTGTTCTGAACTAGCTCTACGAAAAGTGAAATCGCAGGCGATCGGTGACGATACCTACTTGGCGCTGGAGCATATTTCTCGCCATAATGCTGCCTTTGTTTGTCCTCGAGTATCCTTGTGAAGAAACTTTAATTATTCTGTCCTTACGCCCCAGGCTGAGCTATATTTATTTGGTATGGCTAATTGTCCTTTATTTTTTCTACATATTTTTTTTCTGTAATTCATCTTTACATGCTTGTTTGTGTTTGTTTTTTAGGTCCTCAAGGCGCAAAAAGAATGAAATACAAACAAGTAGGTTCAAAGCTTTTGTCGCCGATGAATAATTTGCAGCAGACTAGTCGGCTTGTCTTCGAGTATAAATGGCGTCCTAACAATATGACGGCCTTACGCTTAGTCTAACTGAATGTGGTGGGCCTACTGGCTCTCTATCTCTTAAGTTAACGGCTGTGATGCAGATTTGCTTTACTTCGATACAGATGCTCAACTCAAATCCACGCATTTTAATTACCAATATTTGAAATTTTAATCCATTTCACTGTTTCCTCACTGGTACTATCTTTACAATTTGCATTATTCAATCGGGCATATTTTAAGATTATCCGTTTTCGTATTGGAAGTTGTGAAATTAACTGAAATATTTCTCGTAATTTGACAAATGCTGCTATTTTATTCCACTGCACATTGTTGTTATTGATAGTAGTAAGATATTATTTCCTTGTAAAATGTCATAGATGTATTTATGAATATAGCATATATATATATATATATATATATATATATATATATATATATATATATATAGTAGGATACGTGATCTAAGATAGTAAATGCAGTTCATTTGCTAGATCGTTTTCATTGTCATTGAGCGTTCATTATTATTACCTGGAATAACCACATCCATGAATTGAAACCGGAACATTTGATTTCGTTATGAAACTAATCAGTTATGCCATCGAATCAGCGAATTTTAAGCATGCAAATGATACTTAAAAAGATCGATTTTAAAGATTAAATCCAATTCGAGGCTTCGGTAGCGCGGAGGATGAATTGCGCGACTCTGAACCAAATTCTGTTGAGTTTAAATCCCGGTCGCCCTCCTGGCTATAACTGAAGGTACGCCCAATACGGACGAAGCCGACCTTGTAGATAGTTTGCATTTTCTATATTATGAATTGTTTAGTTATTACAAACATTATATATATGTATATAAGTATGTTTGTCGGTATGTATGCACGTATGTGGGTTGTATGTATGTATGCATTTATGTATTTATGCATGTATGCATACCTACCATTATTACTAGTATTACTAATGATCTTACTTTTTGAAATAACTGATTAACTTTTTTGTCCCGGAATTTGTTCCCTCCCACTAGCTCTCTTCTTTTTTCTGTTACCATTTTATAAGCTAGCGGTTATTTTCAATGGCGCATAATATGACGTGTTTTATCGAATTTTTAATTATTTTTGTGTCTAAATTCCTATAATTTCCCGGTTTTCGACACTTAACCACCTTTCAAATAGTCAATGATTCCGAGAACAATTTATTTGTTCAGGACATTTAATTATAATTTATAACTGTGCAATAGTGTATATTTAATCGAACAATTTATGCAATTTGTTTTTATTATGCTTCTAGTATTTTGACTCTGGTTTATTTTTTGTTGCAACTATTTTGCTTTTTACATTGATTAACAGATATCTTACAGTTAGTTTTCATTGGCCGTATATATTTTTAAAAATTTAAAACATCATTTTCGTTTGTTTCTATTAGAACTTGGTTTTTATTCATACACAATAACAAGTTGGTTCATATGAGACCAAGATTGTGGACCAAAATCAGCAAAAACAATTTTTTTTATTCGTTGATGTATCTGCTTCATGCTTACTGTCGTCTCAGCTGTAGAATCTGGCACCAAACATCGTGCTCATTGTTCAAGAAATGTGGTACAGATTGACTGGTTCTTTTTCTACTTATCCAACTATGTGGTGCGTTGTTGACATAGTACTGTTGAGATTGGGATATGCTACAAATCCTACATAAACTAACGTGCTACCAGGAGCGTTATACATAATTGATAAATGCGTATATGTTAGATTTTCGTAACGAAAACTATGTATAAAAAATAAGGTGCGCTCTCTAGTTTTGCCCACTTTACATTGTGTTCTTATGGGTTAAAAATGATATTTCCTATCTATTTCACGTTGTGATGTTGACGAATAGATACTTGTAAATAGAAAACTTTATCAATCGATTTCATTTCGCTTTTTTGAATTCTAAAATTTTTGTGTAAAAGTTTCATTATCATATATAAGCTGTGCCTGTTTAACGTGTTCGAAGAAATTTAGTTTTAGTGCCGAAGATATTCAGAAAATGCGGGCTTGAAAATGTGGTGTATCACATTGCAAGGTAAACTGTAAAAGACTGTTTTAAATACCAATTTTTAAAATTGTTATTTCATATATATTAGCATTCGTATATATTCAAAATAATACAAACTATATCTTATTAATATCTATTAACATATTTAAACGGAGATCTTGCTTCCATTACGACATCTCTAATTTAAAATCTATATTTTATCGTTTTATGAAATAATTTCTCCCCATGCCAAATTCGCAAAAGACTAGTTTTGGCTTCAAATAAACTTAAGCATTGTAAATGTTATTAAAACTTATTATGACACATGATTAAATGACGGCCCATCGCCATAAAATTTTCGGAGGAATAGCGATCTAAATCCGCTGATAATCAGTGTGTTTCTGTTCCTATTTTATAATTGAAACTATTTATAAAATAAATATTGAAGAGAGCCTAATGCTATATATATATATATATATATATATATATATATATATATATATATATATATCATTTGTCTCTTAAAATCTATTATATCAGTCAATTAAAATTGGTTGTTTTAATTTTCCTTCCTTGTGGATTTCCTCTTTATGCAATATTTGTACTATCTGTTGGTAAATCATCGGAACAAGCCGACAGTATACCTTGAACAGGTGCCAGAATTATAATAGTGTGTTGTGCATGCAGACACGTATACATATATACACAAATAGGAATATCAATATACGCATATAAATATGTGTGTGTGTACCCATTCAAAACGAACATCAATGGAGATTCGATTCTCTCATTACGAGATCCTTAAGAGCCACTAAACATTTGCATTGTTAGTGGCCTCTCGAGAACGAGTGTAATTCCACTGGAATTACACTGCATTCTTGTGGAATATTCCTATGTGGTATACAGATGGTAGCATCATTAGACACCCTCTCTCCTTTGTTTGGATATCCTGGAGGTTAGTGCGGTCAATGATGACGGTCATTGGTGGAATGACTTTAACATAAAATTTTTTACTAATGAGAATTTATTTTGGCACTTCGTTACCTACTAGAATCACTTTAGCTTTTGCCTTATGAGTAACTGTGGCCCGCCGATCTCGAAGCCAGCAATTTCTTTATTTATGTCACCTTTTACCAATAAAATATGAAACACGTTATTGTAAAGATGGTAATACGTAAGTGAGTATTCAATATTCCAGCAAAGTATGTACATTGTCTTGACTCAGTTTATTTTAATTGCATTAAACACGAAGTTAGTCGGTTAGATTTTGGTGTTTTGACACTGATCATAATATACGTTGTTGCTTGAAATTTCATGAAATTGTCTTACCTTATAAAAAATTACAAAGGTTGAATTTGGCTTCTAATTATTCTTCTATAAATATATACCAGTTTCTTTTAATTGCATTGAACACAAAGTTGGTCGCTTAAAGTTGCTATTTTTATGCCGAACATGACACGTTTTTCTCACTTCGTAGTATGCGTTATCCATAAAAACGGGCTTGAGTTTTTCATTTTTGAAAATCGTTTGCATTGAAATGTAAGTTTATTTTTTCAGCTGGGTTTACCTTTCTGGTATATTTTTGTTTTTCCTTCTACATATTATTTCGTGTTTTTAGTGTCGATGTTACGCTTGGTCTATTCAGCTTTTCTTCTGTTCTTCATGAGTTTTGTTTTTCTTTCTCTCTACAGTTTAAACTAACCTAGTCAAGTGAATATGTCATTTATTTTAATATCTGGTACGTACGAATACTTGGATCTATATCGCATTAATGCATGCTTGAATACGTATACTCCAAATAGCGTACGTACACTCGTTCATTTTTGTGTGCTTCATAACGTTTACTATTTGTTCCCCAATTTCTTACTCGCCTAAAGGTATGGAAACAGTTATTTGTAGAAATCATGACACGTGTGAGCGAAGCGCACTATTAACTGGTCAATGCAATAAATTTTTAATTACGATTAACCTACACTTGACGGGCCTGCTCGCTTAATTATAGTAAAGATTGATGACTAAGATAGAACTCATGAAAATTGAGTGAAGAGCTATACAGCTCGTCTCAACGTCACAGATTCGTATGTTGTTCAAAATTCTGTTTTATACCAACCATACATGATTATTGGCTGGACTTAATAACATATAATATGTGTAACACCTAGTCAAGGCTTAACACGAGTACTACCGAGGAGGTGGTCAATATGAACGAAATCATGGCCCATTTACTGTGGTAACGTAACCGTCGTATGCATTTTGTGCTTTGTCGTGTACTATCTATAGTTGCAAATAGTTTTTCTAAATGTAAACTTTAAGGGGAAGCTACTAAAACAAAATTTACTGAATTTGTTCTTTTTCGCCTTTTAGCGTAAAGAATCAATTGTGAACTACAAATGTTGAAACACGTGGCCCACCATTTTGTGTTGCGAGCCCGTTAAACAAAAAATTGTCGATCAACCGTGTGTTGACGCTTTTGGGTATAATTTTTATGCTTGGCATGGCGTTTCTATCAACAAGATGTTACATGCGAGAACCAAAGTATATAGCATAACTGTCACGAACAAAATGTTTATTCGAATGTACACATTTGTTTTGTGCTTCCTGAAAAATTTTGAGTAGAAGCAGAGACTATGCTCCAAATACGCTATATTTTTTATTAAGAAATGCATAGTAGTTGGACGACCAAGTGAAGAGGTATTGGTAGTTCTATCTTATTCGAGCTGCCTCTTTTTTATCAAATTTACTTTAACAATTAACTTTGTTTATTTAAATTTATGTATATACAAGTAAACATTTCTGTAACGCTATAATTAACCTTCTCCCTTTATATATATATATATATATATGTATATATATATATATATATATATATATATATTCTTGCAGCTGGCTTGGTTGCTTATATAGATGAAACAGCTGCCTAACTAATGATTTTCATTTTAAAATCTATGATATGCTTGTGTTATACCATTCAAATTAAAGTATTCCCTCACACTTATATTCATTTATTTACGTTGATTATTTTTTGAAATTATAGTGTTAATTTATTTGTATGTGGTATTACCCGGCTATATTTTCATTTTTGTATCTATGTTCTTGCCGAGTTTCATTGTCCGTGTTCTGGAAATTGTTAATGATTCCGTTGTTGTTCATTTTGTCAAATAATAATTGCTATCCATTTCACTATTATTCTGGTGATGCGCCTTTTTACATTCAATGCAGATTTCATCCCTCGTTCTAGTTTAAAGTGAATTTTTAATTTTGTGGTGTCTTGTCGAACATCTGCCATTCCAACGACGTATGTCTTTCTTCCCCTCTGCTCTAACCATTAAACTATTCATTTGTGTGCCCTTTAATTCCTACTTGTATGCATGCTAATAGGTTTATTACTATTTTTATACTTGCCAAACATCCACTGGTGCCGCGTACTCCAGGCTGTTGCTATGCCTACATTTGTCAAAATGCTGTTGCACCATTTTTGCGTTCTAATCAGGTACTCTTTTATTTTGCTATACATCTTGGTTTTGCTATTTTCATGGTCAATGATACCTGCAATATGTGAAATATTACTTGACTAGTTTCTTTTATTGTTTATTTATGGAATTCTTTGTATAATATTGCAATCTTTAATCGTCTTCTTCTTGGTTACTGCTAAGAAAATTGCCTGCATCAGCGCCTTTATAAAGCTTGAATAATATTCATTGTAAACTGTTCAGTCCTTATTATTGATCAGTTTTGTGTGTCATATATTTACATGTATATACGTTAAAATTTAATAAAATCGATGATTTTATATATTTTGTGGCACAGGTTAACCACGGAGTAAGATAGGAAATGCAATTCATTCTTTTGGGGGACTTATGAGTAGTAGCCAGAAATATCGTGGCCAGAATTTGAACCTGTTAACATTTAGTTCGAATTCATGCATCTCCTTCTCAACTCCGCACACACACACACACACACACACATATATATATATATATATATATATATATATAAATGCGTGGCTGTGTTTTAAATTTTAAATATCTGTTTGGCTTCATGGTTCGCTTTGCGCAGCCAAGTTATCGTTCACTGCTTTATCCATTGTTGAAAATTCGCCTTATGCAACAGGCCGAAAATCGAATAGATTAAGATATTATTATTGCATTTTTTAACATGCGAATTAAATTGGTCTTCTTAAATAATTGAATAATAGATAGCAAAATGAGTTGCGAGCCTAACAGTTTTACAATCACTTGACCAAAACCTGTTTCTCTGGTATCTTTACTCTTTAATATATGAATATATGGAAATGTAATTCTTCCTAATACCATGTGTACTGCTATGCTGTTTGGAAACTTGGGTTGCATTTAACCATATAATTATGATAGATTAAGCGCAATTTCTTTAAACATTTCTTTGTTTGCTTTTAATTCGTCAGAGTGGTAGCCTACTGCTGTTTTAACTTTTTGTTAGTCTTGAATGTCTATTTACAGTTTAAATTTAGTTATGACTCGCAATGTGTAATTATTATCATAATGGTGTGGTGTTTTTTATTGAAGTGCGTAGTCAAATGCATGCCATACTGTAATAGAACATAACTTTTTATTCAAATCACCACCAGATTAAGAGACGACCAATTTTATACGGCCGTTCCGTGATGTGCCATCTATGTCGTCTTTGGTTAAGAAACTGCTTTTTTGGCTGTAGCACTCCCATAAATGGGCGCTTACGCATCCTGCTCACCAGACTACTAGGACGATACCAGAAAGCGTTTGGAAACACAGAAGAGTTAAACAAATGTGTTTGGGGCCAGGTGTATTTCTTCACGACAATGACTACCTGATGAGGCCACAACCTATTCGCACTTAACTAGTGACAATAGAGTCGGAGAAAAGCTTTAGTCAGTTTGCGACAAACAGTTTCTAATGGGGGGGGGAGGTCTTGTTTGTTTCTGCTTGAATTTGTAGGCTCTACTAAAATATCCTGTGCGAAAGACCTGGATCTCTGTTTTACTAAGTATGCGTGGTCATAGTTTTATGCTTCAAAGAATCCAAGACTTAATCAAAATACATTTGCAAAACCATCATTGATCAGTGGTTATCTTAATAAAGAAGAGGGATTATAACTAGTAACGCACAGCTTAGTAACTAATCTCTGATACCGTGCTAAATGTTAATCCTCTATTAGCCCGAGCGTAAAATTTTCAATAACTGCTGCATTAATATGGTTTTTCTCGTTATGCATTGTGTATTTTAAAAATTTCACTGTACAGTTAAAAGTGCTTGGCTGTGTCAGATAGTTGTCTCACGAAGCGAAATGCAGATATTGATAACGGAGCTAGCAACAATATTTACAATATTTCCCTTATCTCCTCAACAGGGCTTATGTTTCCAATTGGTTAGGATTTTGAAGATCTGACCAACTCGATATTTGGATTTATAATAGTCCGCGCATTTGATGTTAAATCTTTATTTTGTTTGATTATGCGAATTACTTTTTTATCTGATCTCATTAATTTGTGAATTTTGATTTTGCTGGTCATCAGCCTTATATTTCTTATTGTATCGCCTTAGCCTCATATCAGCGAACGCCCTTCATTTGAGCTAATATTTATTTACTCATTGTATGTGTTATTTTTTAATTTATGATCACGACGTGCCGTTACCTTAATAGCTAAGATAAATTAAGTGGGATATACCTAGAGAAATATTGCACTAAATTGGGTCCAGTGGAAAAACGTGACTAATTTTGTCTTCTAGACATGCTGTTCTGGAACCCGCTACGCATGAGTCAGAAATCTCCATGTATGTCATGTTATATTATGATAGGCACTTCTACCGCATTTAGTGTGGCATTTTCCTGCTACTGAAGCTAGTTAGAGAACAGGTTCACCTGTCTTTTAAAGAATCTCGTCATTTATGCGAATAGTAATGAGGAACTTTAATGGACTTCCAAGAGTAATCTCCACCTCGCTTTCATGATTGGTCTAATTTTTCCGGAGAATCCATGTTCATTTCGCCGGCTGTTTAACATTTAGACAACACACGTAAGGTTTATTACGGTGTCAACTGGATATCACCATTGGAAATCCACAGATCCTCTAGATTTGCTACAAGTAAATTGCTTCTGGCTTTTTTGTTTTAGCTGCTTTGAAAAGTTTTTGACTACGTATTATTTTCCTATAAAACACTATTTTTGTGTAACCAAAAGAGAAATAAAGTGAAATATAAATCATTCTTCGTCTTCTTTTTATTAGTTCATTGTATGCTTGTTGTAGTGAATAAAATGCATACATGCTGTTCGCATCTGTTGCAGCTTTCTGTGTGTTAACAGGTTAATTTTCACTTTTAAGTTAATAATACTGGACAATTATTGTTGTATATTGATTTTCATACACGCGTGAATAATTATCTGTCTGAAGGTCGTTGATTTAGTGCTTGCTGAGCTTTTGGTTTTTGGGCCGAAAGTGGCTTAAAATTTTCACCACTGCATAAGACCACAGTACTCTATGTCAAAACTAATTTACATAATATCGTTATGCTTCATAGTCGTAGGATCGGAAAACCTGACAACTGCTGAATCATCCGCTCTCGTAACGATAAAAAAGTGATCCTGCTACTCCTACTCAGGAAGAGCACTCTTTACTGTACGCTAACATTTTTTGTCACAACTGATCACGCCGAAAATTGAATTAGAAAATTTATGGAAATCAAGTTGCAAACAGGGTCTATTGCAGAGACGTTCCTTATTTTTGCCTATAGGTATGGGCTCTTCGGGAATCAACAGCATTGGTGACCTACATCTAAGTTTGTGAATTTTTAGTTTATGTGCAGTGGTACAGAAGATACGGTTTCATGTTAACCTATTAAGATCGATAAAATTCGTGTTACCAGACGGTAGTTTTACTTTGTCAAAGAGGCGAGAGCGTATGATTGATACTCTTCTGGTCCAATCATTGCATCTGGCTTGTTCATTTTCTTCCAAGTATTCTTGCACTGTAAATGGATATTAGTTTACAGAAAGCCTTTAGCGACATCTACTCCTCTGCTGGAACTTTTGCCACTACAGCCAGTAGCGTACCGAATATCACTTGAAGTACTACGAAAGAAAGGCTCAAGCAAGCCTCGACATTTCCACTAACGTAGAAGCTCTTTTACATGTGACATTGTCTGCGAAAAGAAGAAAAAATTGCCCTCTTGTTTGCAACCTTCGCAATACGTTTTCTTCTAGCTACACGTCAGAAAAATCACTGTGTAATGCTGCCAATAAGATAGAATCCACCCTGAAGCATAAAATTCTATTCGACTTTATACATGACATACCAAGGGAGCATGAACTTCACAAAATTCCCTATTACCACTTGTCACTCCCTTCCAAAATATCCCAAATCTGACACGTTGCAAACGGCGTATTTAAAAAGGAAATGATTCCTCGAAATCTAACAACGTACTTTGATAAATTTGCAGAGACTAGCAGTCCTCTGATTTAAACTTATCAAGTGAAGCGGAATAAAGTTTCATAATAATTTTCAAAAGCACTTTGTTTCAATCTATATACAAAAATCTTTTCAACACGAGTTGAAGCGTTTCTTTGTAATGCCAATCTAAACAAATGATAAATGCGCCTCATCCTGCTACTTTTCTATCAGTTTGTTTTGTGCTTCATCAAAGATGATCACTGATTTTATTCTCGAAAGGATTCGTAACTAGCGGGAGATGCGAACTAGGCCTATTCAGGGTTTCCATCGGAAATCGGTTGCAGGTACCATCGTTCGAATGAGCCTTTTTTCTCATCTTGGTCAATAATTTTAGTGATACGGTATCTGCTGGGGTTATCGTATAACTCCTGGAGTTGTGATTGAAAGTTTTAGCTCGCTCGCTGAGCTCGAACCCGCAACCCGCGCATTCATTGATTGCTATACCGCATGTTTATAACGATTCAACTTATATTTTTGAAATTTTCAAGAATAACAAATGAGCTGTTATGTCTTATTTAGATATGTATTTTTGTGTGCTTTTAGCACAATATCTGTTGACCCCAGAATGTATGATTACGGATATTGTTACGGCTTATCCATCTATAATTGGGATGATTTAATCGCACATCATAAAATGTATTTAAACTAGTCATGCATTTATAGGCAAGAAAATTCTTGGTAATCAAAACAAAGATTCAAATAATGAGGCTTTATTTATACAACTTAACAACTTCAAGTACTTTTTTAAGTTAAGCATTTGAGACCTGAATCAATCTTTATGTAGGTCTTGTTATGCTGATTTTCTCTAAGAGTGGTCATTTTGGTTAAAAAAGACGTATCTTTTCTAATCAATGAGCTCCATTTAGTGGTCCATTGCTTCTATCAATTTGCCACTGAAGCGGTATTCGACATTAGACGGATTCATTTGAATCAAGGTTGCGGGCTTAATATAAACACCAATCATATTGTGTATGCATTTGTCAGTATAAACTACGCATCGTATAGTGTAGAAATGGCAATTCATCCATTAAACCGGTTTTGTCCTTATTGGGAACTCATCACGTTTTGTCCAGAACTAATCGTGGACAGGGCTCGAACCTGGGCACATCTGCTTCGGGATATATTGCTCTAACCACCGAGTCATCCTACCGCACTCTACTCACGGTTTTCAAATATATATTAACTAATGTTATTTTGATTAGACTTTATTTAAGATGGAGCCTATATGGTATCTAGTTAGACCTAAAGTTCCAACTAACCACTCCAAAGCTGTCGTTATACAGTAGATACCACGCTACCTGGGGAAGTGGTACTGAATTGAACATTTTCTCAACTAAATGAACATTAGTTGCGCTGACGAAAGCTAGAGTAGCTTTCTCGAACCTTCGTCATTTATGGAGAAACGCGAGTATTGCACACTGCCTTAGAGGTTGTGTTTACAATGCATCTGTAAGCGCAATTTTACTATACGCTAGTGAATCTTGGCCTCTTAGAGTTGATGATTTTAGACGCTTACTGGCATTCGACCCTAGCTGTTTGAGAAGCATAGCACATGTTGGTTACTAACAACAAATAACCAACGTTGACATCCATAGACGTATTTTTGGATCTGCCAACATGTGCTCCTCATTAGAAAAACAAATAAGGTTCTATCAACTTGGTTGGCTCGGTCACGTCTTGCATATGCCCTCAATTCGATTGCCCAGTACAGCTCTGTTATTTCATTCAGCACCAGATTCGCGTAAGAAACAAAATGGGCAGATTCTGATATGGCAGAAACAGTTGTAGTCTCTTACATCCAAATTAAGTAGTATATGACCCACTCGTTTGTCAGGGTGGGGTCCACGTGCGCACCATAGTTCTTGGTTAGAAACCCTTCGCCATACGGCATCGAATCGTGCTCAGTGGCGACCTTGTTGCAGATGTCTAGTAGAATCATCTTCGTAACTTTCTGCGGCGTTTGGTTTGTTTGTGACGTGATGCAGCGAAAAGTGCATGGAAGCTGTCTTGCTGATGTTGCCTTTCCATAATGCTGACTTGGCCATAATGTTGTGTAGTGGAATAGTTTTCTTATTTTCTGTGAGTTATCTTGATAAATATACTCATAGTAACTAGGTACTCTTTCTCTCTCTCTTTCGTAAATCTCATTAATAATTTGTCTAAATTATTATTTTTGTCGTTATTTATATATACAGGTTTACGCTTCTTGTGGTTATATGGCTGTGAAATATTGGCCACTTTTGGCTTTTATACGGCTGTGCATAATGATAAGGATGATGGTTGCGCTGACGGTTATAACAGTTATTTAAATCAAGCTTGTGATCTTGATGTATATATATATATATATATATATATATATATATATATATATATATATATATATATATATATATATATATATATATATATATGTATATATATGTGTACATTGTCAATATAAACTAAGCATTGTATTATGTAGAAAAGGCAATTCACCCAGTAGATCGGTTTCGTACTTATTGGGAACTCTTCACTTCTGTCCAGAATTTGCCAAGGACAACTCTCGAATTTGGGCACGTCTGCTTTGGATGTATTTGACTTGTTTTGTGTGCACTGCATTCGTTCGTCACATATTTATATGCCTTACGGGGAATTAGTCGTTATTTTGGATGCGACATCTATTTTAAGGGCGGTTTTACGAACAATATCTGTGTTAACATTTGGCTTGACCATAGCATACCCCGATGCTCAACACCTACAATATCGAAGGCACTCTTTGGTTTAATACATTCTGTATTAACAGCCTTACAACTATTAAGATAAATCTAATCCTCAATGTTTTAAACAAGACACGGACTAGAATAATGAACTAAGCGATGGAAATTTTGTAACGTATCCTTTTTTTACTTTACTTTCTTCCTCCATTATTTTCTAAAGCGACCTCCATTTCTGTCACGAACTATCTGCTCCAGTTTAATTGCCCGTTGGCAAGATTTCTAGAACTCTCACTGCTTGGAAGGATCATTTTCAGCTCCTTGGGATGCATTAGCATTGTCCAATGTTGGCATTTGAGTCTCACTCATTCTTCGAAAATCTTTTGGGCTGAATGTTATCGTCAATCGACCGTGAGATAAAAGCTAAGCATAGTGAAATCAACGAAGATTGTAAGAACGCTCTATTACCTAACCTTGGTGAGTCAGCTATAGACTTTTTGAACCACGCAGAATTTAGCCAGCAAAAACAACAAGCAGAGTGTGACAAACGCCAAGAATACAAGCTTAAACAATTGGTGAGTTCAAATCCATTATCACAGACTTCTACCAGCAGTCGAAATTGTGACGACTCGGCACACAGTCAGTTGGCCTGCCTCTTCACTCCGAGCCTCTTGCGTTTGGACGCCGCGGTTTTTAATCTACAAAGCTCTCAGTTTCAACTAAAAAGTAAAATCGACCAGCTAATCAGAGGTAGGCGTTCGTTTGAAGTTGATGCGAAACCTATCCGTTTCGTTGTCATGGACAATGTTAAAATTATCGATTTTGTGTTTTAGGAATGTAAATCGAGAGATATTGCAAGTCTGTTTGCTTAATGATCTGTACAGAGGTTCAAGTTTGTATAGTAGATTTTTGACGGTTAAAAAAATTATCGTTCCATTTTGTGCTCGTTCATTGTCAGGACTTACGTTATGCAAAGCGCTTTGTTAATTCAGAAGATTTTAATTTTGGTGTACTTATAATTTTAGCAAATTTGATCGCATGTCTGTCGTTCATATTGCGCTTGGTAGGACTAGCTTTAGTGGTGACGTTTTGCATATTTTTATGTTTATACATAGTGAATTAAATTATAATTTTGCATTTATGTATATATATATATATATATATATATATATATATATATATATATATATATATATAGTATTATTTAAATAGTTATCATAGAACTTGTAACTTCTATGATCAAATTCATTCTTTCTGTTTTATTTATTCATCTTACATTACATAAAGAAATTCGTTCAGCGGCCTCTATCGCAGACTCGTCAATAGATCTCCTGCCGCATCTAGTGAAGCTGGAAAATATAAAGGAGCGGCTTATTCTTGTTGCAACCAGTTTGAAACGATCACAGGTTAGATTTTTTCTGGAAAACTACCCCACTTTGCTATTGTGTGTGACTATTACTTATTCACAGTTAAAAAGTAAGCGTCTTTTTGCTGCTGTCTTCTATTTGTAGATAGTGCACAAAAAGCTTGGCCCTCCTATTGCTGAAGCGTTCTTTTTCTTGCCAGCTGATTTTTATCTAAAATAGCCTTTGCTTTCTATTTCAGCAATCGCTAATATTGTGTGTTTCGACAGAAAATTTGCATTTTACATTTGCTTTGCTAAAAAACAACCTATTTTTCTATATTTGCCAGTCGATTTGTGTATTGATTCTTTAATTATTGCAGGCAGTAATATGTGCTGTACCTCGCTTGGTAATCGAAATTCTATGTTTATATTTATGAGTTTTGATGCAATTTCAATGTTTCCTTAACCGTTCAGATATCAGTTATCTTTCGACGAATGTATTGGAATGAATATTCGCCAATGCAGTTGCTGAGCCTAGCTAGCTCTTGGTTTTACCTTTTTATATTTAAAAAGATTTTGTTAGCCCTTTACCCAAATGATTCATTTCGCGTGATGGTGTTCAAACCGCGTTGCGCACATGAAATCCTAGCAGAATGAATTATGCTGAGAAAGAATTTTAGCTTCGCTTAAACTGAACCTAATTGTGATCTCTTTTACTTGATTGTTTTAAGTATCAAATCTAGAATTTTTAATTAACGTTTTCCGTTTTAACATACGATTGTATATAACCAAGTAATAATTTTTAGTGTGTGTATAGTTCGCCAATTTGATACAAGCACCCATGTAAAATTGTTTAATCGCTCATTTTTTCAAATAGTTATCGTCGCTATAACGTGTTGAAATATTTCTTCTACCTGGGTGATTCAATTTCACGCAACATTAGGCAAATCGATTGAAAAGAGTCTTCTTAAAATGCGAGTTTATGTCATTTATCTGGTTATTTGAACTGTAGTTCCAGGGACATACCGTGTCTTGAAATCCAATTAAACAATCTATTGTATGTATATATTTATTTATGTATGTATATATATGTATATATATTTTTATGTGTGTGTGTGTATGTATGTATGTATGTATGTATGTATGTATGTATGTATGTATGTATTTACATATGTATGTATGCATACATTTTTAAAATGTATGCATGTATATTTGCATGCATGTTTTATGTATACCTATATATATTTAGGTTATAATTAAAATATATATAAGAAAAATCTTTTATTATACTTCTTATATATATATATATATATATATATATATATGTGTGTGTGTGGTGTGGGTCTTTGGTGTCTGTATGTATTTATGTATTTATATATCTATTAGTCATATGCTGCTTGTACGGGAACTAAACTATATGTAATTGTGTAGTATTGTACCTTTCACTTATCTCGTATTGTTTAACCAAATATATAGGTGGTATAGGGCGTAGGGCTGGCTCCAACTGATGAGTTGTCAGTAAGCACGAAACGAATGTGTACATGATATTACGTTTTTCGTTCATGTTGAATTTGGTACATACTTCTTGTCCAATTTGAACTCATTTCGGTATTAGGTACGCTATTTGTAATTCACAGTTGGATATATATATATATATATATATATATATATATATCAGTGTTCCGCTACAAGCAATATTTAGCTATTGTATCTTTAATTAAATGATGTAATGATTTCCGAAATCCATTGTGTTTGTATCCCTTCATCATCATCATCGTCATAGCAAAACAAAATTGGTTAATAACTGATGCTTCACTGTCATATACCAATGAGAAGAAAATGAATAAAATAAAAACAAAAAGAAAAGTTTATAGATAATAATATTAACGGAAGTAATATTTTATCCTGAAACTTATTAAAGTAGAGAAATTCATGAGGGCGAGATCTAGTTAAAAGGAGCCTATTTATTTATAAAACACACATAAATGAGGCAAAGTAAACCTCTACACAACATAATTATGGCCGAGTCAGGCAAGGCAAAATCGGCAATATTCCCCACGAGCTCGGTGTATCTTAAATATTGTTAGTTGGCTTCGATGTCGCACTGTCGGATGCTATATGATGTTAACCTCATTACTGCTTGAATACACATTTGTTTAGGAGATTTTGCCAGTCACCTGTCACACATTTCTTGACCAAATATATAGTGGGAATAGGTCGTATTACAAGCTTCTATTAATGAGTCGTCAGTAAACACGAAACTCGTGTAGATGTGAGACAATAACTGTGGTTTATACTTACTTTGATATTTCTTTCTGTTACTATTTAAACTAATTTGTTACTGTGGCCTATACCTAATACATAATTTTGTATATTAGGTCTCCGCAACAAACAATATTTAGCTATTGTACATATTTATTTTTGTATGGATTTATTTCTATGTATGCATGAATATATGCTTGTAAATATATATGTGCGTAAGTGTTTTAATTTGCCTGTATGTATTCATTTAATTTTGTGTGTATCTTATTTTTGATAATGAAATTCTTGTCGGTTAATTTGCAAATCTAAGAGCAATCTTCTGTATTACTTACTTCAAATGTTATTTTTTACTCGATAACTGCCTCTATTAAGCGACTATTTATTTTGCGACATTAAATAAAATGGGATTAGTGCTTATATCGCGTCCGCAAACTTTTTGATTTATTTTGCTTTTGTCTAGACATACTATTTCTTGATTTCTCTTTATATTTGTGCTTTGTTGTTGCATTTCAGACTCGAATTGCAGTTCTACAAAAGGCGACACCTCGCGATCAACGAAATCAAACAAATTAAAAATGTCTGCACTGACTGCCACACTATAGGGTCGTGGGCACTGCGTTTTAAATTAATCGTTTTGTGAACCCAACAACGGAAAAACAAGGATTTTTATATCGTGTTGTTATACAGTATACGTGGCTCAGGTCAGATATTTGATTCTTTGCAATTTCTTTGCTTTGTTCTCAATGAGCCATTTATTGAAGATGTGGAGTTGCTACTTACGTATGTCAGGGAATAGTAGTTTTTATTGATTATCTCAATGTGCTCGACATGTATTTTATAATTTTCTAGCTAGATTGGATTCGTGGTGCTTGATTTTAGTTATGTAATTTAGCCATTACAATTTCTATTAAAAGAAATTAAATCGATATTAACTCTCGGACATGATTTGCTATTCCTAACATATCCTAAAATTAGTCACTTGTGAACCGACACGTTTTGACCTCTGGTTGTCCTTATAAGTGCATCATGGAAAATATTGTATTTGCATTTAGGCTAAATTCGCAATTTTTATGTGCAAAATGTGCGTCTAATCTTGTGGTGCACTTCCTGCCAGATAACGAACTAATTATAACTGTTGCAATAGCCGTAACAAATTTCGGCTTGAGAACCGGTTGTCTCTAGCCAGTCGTATCACTAACGATAGCGTATACTTTTATGGTACTATTGAGATACGCCATCTATCTCATGTGAAACATCCACTTTGTTTACGCTGCGCAGTTAATATAGTGCTAAGTGTGTAGTGATGTAAAGAGGTCGAGTTTTATATATGTGGAAAACAAGTTTCGACTGCTGAAAGAAACCTCGGCCACTGGTACCGCAAAGGCGGATGCTCTGAGCGGATATGTCTCGTCAGCTTTTGGTTACAGACTATCTAATGATATGTTCACACAATATATCTAAATCATGATTGGGATAACTTGTATTTTTTACACTTCCCATATATCTGTGACTATTTGCGAGCGTGAATCATCAGTATTTAAATACTGATGTGTTGGTGTCTATGATGATGATGATGATGATGGTGATAATGATGTTGCTGCAGCTGATGATGATAATAATAATTATTATTATTATGAGGATGATGCGGATGGTCATTGTGATGTTGAGTATGATGATGACGACGATGGAGTTGTGGTTCATGTCATTTTACTTATTTAATTTAAACTTGTATATATCGTTTACAGATATAACAACCATCCTTGTCAAATTGTCAAAATTGGGATTCGAATTCGCTGGAGCTTCTTTGAAATTCAAAAAAAATTTCCATTACCGAGATTATCATACTTCTGCATGCATAAGTCGAATAACACGCTTGATTTTTTTTTAAAATTTGATTGTTTTACTTAGATTGATTACTATTACGCGGTATTTGTCTGAAATGATTGACAGGTTTTAGCTAACAATGCTTGCTACTCAAATAGCCAGCTTTATCATTGATTCGCATTAGAATTTACTCCGTATTGCCTAAGTAACTAATAAAATCATTATTAATGGAAACAATATTTTTTTAAATAAGTAGCAATCGTTGTTACATAGTGCATTGTTATATGCCGCGCTCATATAAACTAATATTTGCGTGGGCTGATCTCGAATGTGCTATCACTGTCGCTTTAATCTCTGTTGCGACCAGCGCATAAACTTTGTCTTCAGGTTCGAAGTTGTGGAACAATAAAGAGCTGCCAGCTGTGCATATTACTTAAACCTTGTTTCGATTGCGCAACTATGTCCTTATTATTTAAATATTTGGCTCCTTTGATTAAGCTTTGAAGAAGGTTTAGGTGATTATTGCTAATGTAACACTCGCACAATTTTATTCACGCAATTTAAATGACAATGTGCTTAAATGCTGAATTAACTAACTTCAATCTGATTGGCCGGCTCTACTAAATCAAGTCTATATTTGGTGATAAGTTTGTCCAGTTAGTTTGTCTTCCACGGTTGTCAGATTGTGGTCAATATATTTTGGCAAACAGGCATGAAGGTCTGCATGGTAGTAACGGACCTAAAGTACTAAGTGGAGTCATTTATATTCTGCGTCTCTTTGTCGTGGGCCACAGAAGGCTCCCAGGTGAATGTATTCAGCAGCTACCTTTACAGAGGACTGCCGGATCGTCCGCAACTGCAGGAGATCGTGAAACTGTCCTCTTTCTGGTCTTATAACCCATTTCTGGCACGGATAAACTCTGGTATCTTCGGCTATCAGTTCTTTTCAATCATGTTACACTAATTTAACATTTTAAGGCAAAATTTTCATGTTCAGAAAACTTTTACATAATGTCAATCTCGCAGCATCGTGTTAATTTATTTTTGCATACTTTTTAAAATTTATTCATCATTGTACATTAGTTCCAACACTCAACTCTTAAATTAATACATGTATTTATTGTTTTGCGTTTGGCATTTCGGTAGCACCTCTGCATATTAAACCTTTGCATTTATTTACTTCATTTCCCTGGTGTTAAATGACGGAATAGACAAGAATTATATCTCTGCGTAGATTTTAATGAATATTTATTGTTAACTAAGTATAACAGAATTTTCCACGAACTTGCCATATATAAAACGACTTTTTCATAATAGCATACTGAGTATACACGCCATCGTGTTAATAAATAATGGAATTTAATGATACCAATTGCAAATAATGAAACGATGCATGTCTGTTTAATGCAACATTTATTAATCATGTACATAGATGCATGGATTTCTTACATTTATAGATCACTTTTAAACCACATATGGTCACAGGAAAAATCAGACGTATGCAGATAGCAAATCAAATGCGCAGACAATTTGGCAGTTATGCCTAGATTTATAAAATTATATATCAGGTATTGAGCACTTAGTGAAGAGTTAGTTAGAATTTGACCAAACATATATGCGATATTTAGCATAAGCAAAGGTATAATCTCATATATACACGCGTTTCTTGCTTACAAGCAACTTATCAGTAGAAGCAAGACGCTTCTCTCCAATCCCACTACATTTCTGGTCAAGCAATGTGAGACAGTTGGACGGTGCTTTTCATTAATTACCGGTTTAGTTCGTATTGATTCATAATAGTTGGAATTGCCATGACTGGGATTTTAACTCATTGACATTTGCTTCAGTCTTTCAACTCTTCTCCTAGGAACAAAGTTGAACATAAATGAAGGAAACATGATTATAAATTTATCTTTTTTGGTCTCTTTCTGTTTTGAGTAATACCATTTAAATTTAAATATCATTAGTAAAACCATTTCTAATATCGAGGGACCACACCTGATGTTGTCTTCGAAATATCAGATGAAACATTTTATAGCATGATTTTGCTTACATACTTCTATTTCACTGGTGTCCACTCACTGAATCAGCCAGTCAGTGTTGAGTAATAATTCTGAGTTAGCGATTTACAATAAAGAGCCACTTGATATCTTCATACTGCTTCGTTTCTATCGATACATTTGGCCGAAAGGATTCATTTTAATGGAAAATTACCGTTGGTTACCTCGTTAGTCAGTTTGCAGTTGTGCTCGTATTATGATCATGAAAGATAGAAACGCGTCAGTACGTGTGACTGGCGGTAGTTTTGCAATTTTTTTTATTCGACTGGGTAAATACAATGGGATTGGTATTTATATCAAACTAGCAAACCTGATGTAAATAATTCTTATCACCGCCCGAGCAATCGATGATTGCTTAATTGTATTACTTATATAAATGTGCAGCGAATGATGCAATACATTAATATTCGTAACTACATAGAACTTGTGCAATCGAAATTTACTGTCTGGTACAATATATGTGAGACTAATAGAGGTGAAAACCACATACATAATTTTGCTTTCATTATATATGCATTACTGTTTGATTCTCGTTAGTCAGTGCCCCGTCGTGCTCTGATGATGATCGTAGAAGTCCGAAACGCGTCAGTACGTGTGGCTGACTGTAAGGTTGCTTGGGGATTGCTGCTTTCATCGAGTTTGCAAACTCGATTTAAACAAAATTTACCGATTGTTCATGAAGAACAAAACCTCTGAATCCTTATTTTTATACATGATATATTATATTACTATTGTTTGAGTCCTCTATTGCAGAGCGTTTTAGTAACCTCAAATATGAATTGGCAATCTAGTGTACCTTTACAAACCACACTTGATTATGAATTTTGGGTTTGCGCGTCATTGAAACGTTATTTCTTAAATGTTGATGTATAACCGTGGTGTCTATTTTTATCAACTATAAAAGGCTTCAAAGACAAATTTAATTGTTATGGTCCTCCTGCCCTGTTAGACTCTAAATGCGGGATATTTTTTAAACCGAGAGCAATCGCAAATCTCTAGATATTGTGTTATTTTTTTAAAAATTTTACATGCTTATTAGTTAAGATAATACAATGGCCAAAAGTGTTATTCAATACTTACGTGGTCTCGATATCTCGGGAGTCCAATTTGGACCAGGAACTGTGCTTTCGCAACCACCTCGTATTGGATCGTCTTTGGCGAGCAGACGCCAGGCAGACGATAATAACAACTCATCAACATCTCTTGTAGACGGTCTTTTACCGGCGCCAGACGTTTTAGCTGGTATGTGTCGACTGCAGTGGTTGAAATTACGCGATACCGGTCTGCAGGGTGATGTGCTGCCTTATCAATTAAGTCAGCTGTCGAAATTAGAATCACTTACACTGTCCCGCAATCAATTAACTCGACTAACAGCTGCATCAGTGCTGCCTAGCCAAAGTTCTACTGGCCTCTCACAAGACTGGTCTGTACTTTTTCCGGCCTTGCGCTGTCTGAATTGCCGAAAGAACAACATCACAGATAGGGACGCAATACCCGAAGAGATTTTTAATTGTCCTAATTTGCAAGTGAGTATTTATATATTTATTTAACAAAATTAACGCAAACATATCTACATACGCCAAAAATAAGTGATAAAGGCATTCCCAACAGTGTACTCCGTAATTCCTGTAGCCCCCATTTTGTTGCTGAATTCCCCAGATTGTGCCGTCCTATTATCCCACATTCCTTACCCAAATATATAGTGGTTAAAGGGCGTAAATCGGTTCCTACTGACGATTCGCCAGTAAGCACGAAAGGATTGTGAACGAGATTATATTTACCATTCATGATGTCTTTGGTTTATCCTTCTGGTCACAACTGAACTAATTTGTTACTTGGTCCGCATCACCTAATAAACAATTGATATTTATAGAATAATACCCTTTATTTTGTTCAGTGTACTCCCTTTAGATCTCAACCAAATTAACATTAAAAACTATATTGACAACACAGACAGTCTAGCAGAAAAACAGACAACAAGAGAACGTACCGCGAAAAGCGGTAAGCATTCACAAATTGTGCAAATTCTACCTACGCAACACCAAAATCAGCAGACGTGCCAAAACATTTTCTGAGAAACAGACGTGCATAGCTAAGAAATGAGTTTAAACAAAACTAATCATAATGTGTAATGCAACCAACAAGAAATAACCTCGACAGATATTTAGATTTTCTCACCCATCCTGAAATCAAATCACTTGTGGATATAACATGTGATAAAATCTCAGTAGAGTTTTATTGATTCATTTGGAAAAAAAATTATGCTCCGCGTGTAATAGTAGTTTTCATGAAGCTAAGCTTAATCGATTTTTTATTTTAAAAATCTACAACTGCGTGCATAATTTTGAATTCAATTATATTTGTATTAGTGATGTGAAATTAGAACTTTGTATTTTGAATCATATCGCTATTAGTAAACGGGTTTATACAGCACAATAGAAAACTTATGTACTTCAGATCACAGAGCATTTATCAAATTAAATTAGAAAGTTTACTCTAATCCGCCTAATTAGTGTATTCTTCTGAGTAAAGAATTACTAAAAAACAGACGCACACAGTTATACACACACACACACACACACACACATATATATATATATATATATATATATATATATATATATATAAGAAGTATAATAAAAAGATTTTTCTTATATATATTTTAATTATAACCTAAACATCGAATACGATTAAAATTGCATTTACTCAAATAAACCGATTTCGTCCTTATTTGGCGCTCATCAAGTACTCTACAGAATTGCTGTAGCTATGGCTCGAATCCCGGCGCGTTAAAACTTTAAACTCATCCACTACGCCACCAAAATCTTGTATTGCATGTAGTTTTCGGTTAGGCAACAAATTATGCTTTTCAGTCAGTCCTCCTGTCAGGTGGATGCCATTTGGCATCGCTTTCAACACAGTTCCAACTAGCTACGCTCGACCTGTCAATATAGGAAAGACGTCGTGCCACCTGTGGAAGTGATATTGAATTACAGTTTAACGGTGGGATTTGCCAATTTATATGTAGCAGGTACGAAATAAACATTGAATAGAATAACAAATGCTATTCATCTCTTAGGTCGGTTTCGTCATTTTTGGGCACTTGAACTCCTGTGTACATACACTTATCCGTGTATTTGTTGGCCTCACTTAGCTTAAAATCACCGTTTTTTAAGAATCGATTTTAATCATGATTGTTTCGTGCTTTTGATTGCGCAGTTTTCAAGAGATTACTGGCAGGAAATAATGAAATCTTTGCTGTTTTGCTATCTATTCACATTTTGTATTCGTTTTACTTTTATTTTGAAACTATTTATGAAATACCGACCTATTATGATTCTAAACGATTCTTTGTCTTCTTGTTTTACTATGACATGGACATCTTGATTTGTATTTAGGTGATCGATTTCAGTTCAAACCGTTTGAGCCAACCGCCTCGTGGTTTGGAACGTGCACGTGGTTTGTTGGTTCTAAATCTTAGTGACAATCAATTGACAGGCGTGCCAGCAGATGTTTTTATTAATTGTACTGAACTGATGCTACTCGATCTTGCCGGAAATCATCTGGAATCGTTACCTGCTCAACTTCGAAGATGCGCGTCTCTGCAACAATTGATCTTGAGTCGAAATCCACTGAGACATGCTCAACTTCGATCGGTGGCTGCATTGAAACATTTAGAGGTGTCTTTCGATTTCTCTTTCAAGGCCTGTTTTGTATGCTCTAACCAAAGTTATCTAAATGATTTTTCTTTGTTACATTTAGCATTTTGGAGATCTATTATTATGTAGAAACCTGAAAACAATGAATTGAATCCAATCTGAACATTATACTTCATTTCAATATATTTTCCCCATTGATGCATGCGACACTGCTGATTCGGCGGACACAAGCTAGTCAGCCCGGGAATGGTAGCATGAACCTTGCCGGGTCTAAAGAGACGCAGTCATCGTCCCGTTTCATGCGAAGCCTCGAGTTTGGTCTAACTGCGCGGTAACTTTTATTGTTAAATGTATAGTGACAGAATAAGAGCAAGCGTGCCTGACGTGAAATGCAGGTTGTGGCAATAGCCACCTTTTAGAAAAAGAATGAACAAAGGGTCTTATCTAGGGCAGACATTATTTCAACAGAAGTTCCTCGCAGAAGCGTCCGTATAAGGATGAAGCAGTCAGCCCAATGATAAAAGCAGACTTCGAGCGGAAATGAACATAAATTAATTCATATTTGAATATGTTTTATTAAATAGACACTCGTTATGCGATTAAAACACTATATAATTGAGTAAAAACAAAGCATATGTCGTACATTTAAGAATGGATGATAATAAATGCAGACGATATCCGAGTGCATGGCCCATCCAATATAGGTGAACACAACAATGGCGACCGCGCCGAAGAGGAATCAGCAGGAAATATACCGGCGTTTTCAGCCGAATCGACGAGTTATTTCAGACCGTCATCAGAATCTAAGCCCATGCTGGCACCACTAGATGTGGATAGGCCACAGTTTTAGTTCGAAAAATTTGAAGCATCAGTTCGAGCCCAAGAATTTACATTAGAAGCACCTATTGTGCGTGTGGCTGTCCAGGAATTAGTGAACCGGACAGAAGCAGTCCAATTGGAATTTCGGGTTGACCTCACGTATGGAGAGTACAAAAGACGAGTGTTGAATCATTTCCGGGCCAGGCCTCAGGAATTGTTCTCAGAATTATACAGCCTGAAACCATTACTGGGTGAGATGCCCATGGATACCATGGCACGTATCAAGCGGTGGTTCTCGAAGCTTACCGAGTCTTTACCCGGCTTGCAACCGCATGAGGCCATCATGTTCATGCTGCTGGATCCTACCAGATACGGTGAAATATCCAGCGCCCAGGGAGCCTTGAAGAGAGACTTCAGGCTCTTCAAAGTTCGGCCATGACAAACAAAGTGGCAGCTGCAACTCCACGCATGGGTCCAGTTACAACATCTGGCAGGAGCGACATACCGTACTGGAATTCTTCGCGGCATAATAATCAATTCCGCGACAGAAGGCAACAGCCAGTGGCCTGGAAGCAAAGTCAATATATAAGGACACCAGCTCCGACGAATACGGCATATAAGCGTCAGCAAAACCAGTATACTGCTCCTAGAGAACGGCCAGTTCAGTGGGGAAACAGGGTTCACAATCTCACAAATAAAGGTGGGCGAGATCAGGGCACAAATATTAATCCTTCGGAGGCTCCGAGGGGTAGATCGAGTGAAGACCAGCAGAACAAACAAAAAAGTGTTCCGAACCAGATGGCCTTTGAAGAAAAGGAAGTGTGGGAAACATTGCCAAATGTAAGGATTTTTATTAAAGTTAAATTTTTAGAACTCTTCAACGGACAGCCAGTAATAATGCAATTGGATACTGGAGCTGATGTGTCGGTATTACCACTGACTTGGCCATTGAACAACGTAAAACCTACGAGAGCAAGTTTATGTCAGGCATCGGGCGCATCGATGGTGGCTGCGGGCGAGTGGAACACGAAATTGTTAATAAATGAAAATATCTACCATATGTCTTTTGTTGTTGCGAATACGCAAACGCCCTTATTGGGACTTGATTTCATTAGAAAATGGGTTAAGACGATAGACTGTCAAAATAAGCGTGTATGCATATCGAGGCCTGAAAGAATAAATTCAATAAAGTCTATATGTACCCCTAAGATGCAGGAGGAGACCAGTTGTCTGCTTGGGTGGTGGAAGAATCTTCGAACCCAATATAACATTATATTCCAACTGCCTGATTGCAGCGAACGTCCAGGGCCGACGGTCGACCAGTTTAAGCTATGGCTAGAACTAAATGAAGGTTACGAACCTCCAAAGAAATTAGCAGCAGCGACTCGAGCAACCCAAGAAATGATAGAAGCCGGCGTTCTTGAACCGTCATCATCTGTTTTTCGAGCTCCGATGGTTTACGTTACGAAAAAGGATGGTTCGCTCCGACCGGCGGCTGATTTCCGGCAATTAAACTCAGTGACTAAACCTGACCCGTATCCCATGCCGGCTCTGCGTGATCTGTTCCTACAGCTAGCGGGAGGCAAATGGTTTGCCGTGCTTGACCTTAAACAGGGATTTCGGCAAATAGGCGTGCGGCCCGAAGACCGATGGAAGTTAGCGGTACAAGTACCCAGTTCACCTGAGTATCATTTGGTCCTAAAAACGCACCGAAAGTGTTCCAAAGAATGATGGACTCGTTCGTGTCTGACTTAACTTGTACAGCAGCTTACGTGGACGATGTTATTATATGGACCACTACTGAACACGAATTACGTGTTAGGCTGCAGAAGATGTTGGCCAAAGCTGTAGAATGGCAATTACACTTTAATCCAGAAAAGGTTCAGATAGGTCGAGAAGTGCGGTTCCTGGGGCACTCAGTCTCAGCGGAGGGATGTATGCCGTTAGAGTCGAATGTACAGCCTATTAAGGATTATCCGTTGCCTACTGCTAGAGAAAAATTGCGCCGGTTTATTGGTGTGGTGAATTTCTATAGACCATATCTCGCAGGGATGGCGGTTACGCAACAACCCTTGTCTAAGTTATTTAGTGCCAAGATACCGTTTCGTTGGACGGAGGAGGCTCAAGAAGCGTTTATGTTATGCAAGCAGAAATTAATAGACGCAACTATTTTGACTTTCCCGGTAGGTAATATGTCAATTGTTACAGACGCGTCAGATATTGAACGGACGTCCAGCACAATATATAAGTCGCACACTCACTAAGGTGGAACAGAACTATACCGTCTCAGAAAAGGAATTAGTTTCCGTAAAATGGGCGCTACAGAAGTTTAGATATTTCGTCATGGGGGGACACGAAGACGCCTTTACCGACCACAAAACGCTAGTGCATTGGAGATCATTGTGTATTGTGAAGAAACGTGTACACCGGGCCATTGAAGAGCTGGAAGAATACGGTGTATCAATTCATCATAGAGCAGGAATCGAGAATGCGGCAGCTGATGCGCTCAGCAGAATTTCCGCTGTGCGGGTTTCCCCACTTATAAAAGTCTCTAAAGAACAAGGAAAAGATGCCACGTGTCAAGAAATAGTCAATCAATTAAAAAATAGCACAGTGGTGTCCGCACCATATAAAACGTTGAGCCTACAGAACGGCATGTTGGTGCGGAAAGAAGGACAAACAGTGCAATGTAACAGTTAAATACTTCACCCAAATATATAGTGGTTAAAGGGCGTAATACCGGCTCCTACTGATGAGTCGCCAGTAAGCACGAAACGAATGTGCATGAGACTATATTTTCCGTTCATGCTGCCTTTGGTTTATCCGTCTGGTCACAACTGAACTAATTTATTACTAGGTTCGCAACACCTAATACATACTTGTATAAACAGTGCAATGGTTTGTGTCAGAATCGATAAGACCATATTTAATGGCCTTTTGGCATGAAACGTTGCGACATTCCGGTGCCGAGCGGCTCATTGAAACATTACAGTCACGTTTGTATTGGCCTGGAATGTCCAAAGAAATTCGTAGCTATCGTCAACAGTGCACTACATGCCAACGTTGTAAACCACAAATACGAGAAAAAGTCACTCCGGTTGCTTTCAATGTTACTGCACGGAACGAGTTTCTGCATATCGACCTGGTAGGTCCACTGCCAGTAGCTCGCGGTGGGGGTGTCCTTTGTGTTTTCCATGGTCGATAAGTTTACCAGATGGGTCGAGTTTAAACGAGATTATAACGTTCTTAGAAGAGCGATGGCTCAATCGATTTGGTGCACAAGTTATTGTGACCGACCAAGGGGCACAGCTTGAGTCGAAAGAATTTAATCAGTGGTGCAAAGACCTTGACATAAAGCATTCCCGTACAGCCACTTATCACCCGCAAACCAATGAGACTGCTGAGCGCGCACATAGGACGATGAAAGAGGTACTGCGATGTTGATGCCACGAGAGCCCGGGAACGTGGAGACACATTATATTTGGTCGAGCGGGCCATGCGCTTTACAGTCTCAACAGCTACAACGACCATGGTCTGTGGAGGACACACAAGACTGCCAGGTGAACCTGTAATCCAAGGATCCCATGAGCGCTGCACCATAACGGATATTCAGGAGCGACTAAAACAGTTAACTGAATATGTTGGCGCCACACAGTGAAAAGGCTATGCAAGTCAACCGACACCCACTCGCCTAAAAGCCGGCGACTATTTCATGGTTGCGAAGGTCGAGTCCATGGCACTGCAGGCAGTCAATGATGGGTCGTATCGCATGGAGAGGGTGGACTCAGAGAACAATACAGTTTTTGTTAGCATGCCCGATGGATCACGAGCTGTCGCACTTGATCTTTTAAGCAGAGTGCGAAGGCCGATTCCTGAAGGGGGAAGATGTGGCAATAGCCACCTTTAAGACAAAGAATGAACAATGTGTCTTATCTAGGGCAGACATTATTTCAACAGAAATTCCTCGCAGTAGCGCCCGTATAAGGATGAAGCAGTCAGCCCAATGATAAAAGCAGACTTCGAGCTGAAGTGAACATAAATTAATTAATATTGTAAATTTGTTTTATTAAATCGATACTCGTTATGCGAACAAAATTCTATATATAATTGAGTAAAAATAAAGCATATGTCGTACATTTAAGAATGGCTTCTGATGTCTTAGAAACGTTGATTCAAGGACTGACTACTCAAAAGAATAATTTAACTGCAGAGTTAGGCATAATTAAGTCTCGTCTGGACGATACACTGATAATAAACACAGACGATATCCGAGTGCATGGCCCATCCAATATAGGTGGACAAAACACAGGTTTCGGCTGCTGAAGGAAACTTTGACCACTGGCATCTGGGCAGATAGTGCTCATCAGCCTTGGTTGGCAGACTATCTAAGAGAAGGAAACTCCGAATGCAAACCATCCTCACTATGAATGGGCGACCTAGTGTTCTTTTACAGTCCACATATAACCATGAACGACTTATGGTTATATGGCAGTGAAACATTAGTCACTTTTGGCTTTTGTACGGCTGTGCATAATGATACTGCTAGGACACTCATATCTACGTCACATTTCTTACTAAATAGCATTTAGATCACTATAAAGAAATAGCATAAGCAATGAGAGAACTCAAGAACGTGTTTTCTATGTCAAACCATGCATTGAATTTTAACCATGCAGTTTCTTCTGCAAAATTAAAATATGATCGCACACTGGTTTGGCTCAGGAAGTGTACTCGTTAAGGTCGGGAGCTAAACGCATAAAAACAGTCATCATTAATTTTGATCTGGAGCGGAAGGTCATGCTAATTAGCGCCCTACTGCCAGTCATCAAGGCTTTCTTTTATCTAGGATCTCTGATTACAAAAGACGGATCTGCTTCTTCTGATATTGTGCAAACCACTTTTGAATAGTCCATCTATTTCACTGTGTATCAAACCCATGTTCTTTAGTTTAAGCATATTGGCGGTTCTGCTCTATCCTAGGGAGATAGCACACTATAGCTGTCAGCGCTTGGACGAAAATGTGTGCGAGTCTTGCTACAAGCAGAGTTCAGTGCAGAGGTCCGGTTAATAATGCCATAATGATATTTGCTACTCGGGATCCCACTGTGCAGAGGATATAGTTTTCTGTTTATTGTGTTGCATTGAATTGGAGTTTGTAGATATTTGTCTGTTTATATTCGCGCAAGTAAGGGCCTTTTTGAACCACTTTAACAAAGATGGGCTATTGATTCCATCCTGTTTAATTATGCTACTATGGTTTCAGTAATGACCTACTATAGATGCCTTTGTAAATCGATGTATTTGCTAGTTTTGACCTATGACGTTGTCTACTGAGCGTCAGGTGTCATTACTGAAAGCAAATTTTACGGGCCGACCATTTTTATTAGGCCGATTTATGATTCTAAATTCCCGTCAAATATTGTTATGGAACTTCGGTTGCATTGGTTGGAGCATTGATGGATTAGATCAAATGCACACCCTACACGCCAGGCTACCGATGAAACGAATTGACAGTTGGCACCGTATGGAGGGTAGACAAACTTTCTCGTGATTGTATACTATTATTAGCGATATCAGTCACTTGATCTCGCAGAGCCATACTCTTGCTAACAAAGATACACTTAGATGAGCAAATTTATGTGACACTTGCTGAAAACAGTATCCGGTGGGAAGGACTGGTTAATACTACCTACTTGGCAATGGCTCTACTGGAATCCGCCGTATGGTTTATTTATGTATGTAGTTTTGCGTGCATGCATGTATATATATATATATATATATATATATATATATATATGAATGTGTTTTTATGTATGCTTGAATGTATTTATGTATGTAAGTATGTACGTATGTATTTATTTATTTTTATATGTATAAATGTATGTTTGTATGTATGTATTTATGCATACATGCCTGTATGTTTGTTCTTATATACGCTGTTTGTATGTATTTATATATATATATATATATATATATATATATATATATATATATATATATATATATATATATGCATGTGTGTTTGTCTGTTTTTATGTTTGTATTTAAGTTTGTATGTTTTATCTATATATTTATGCATATGTATATATACATGCACGTATGTTTGTATGTATGTATGCATGTATGTATGTTTGTTGTTTGTTTGTATGTATGTAATTATGCATGTCCGCATAAATTTGTGTTTTTATGTGTGCATGTATGTATACATGTATGTATTTATATACGCATGTATGTACGTGTGTATATATTCATTCCTTTATGTTTGTATGTATTTGTGTATGTATGTATGTATATATGTATGTATGCATGTATGTATGTAGGTATGTATGTATGTATGTATGTATTTATGTATTGAAGGATATTCCCGAGAGCCAGTCTATCAGACAACTGTACTAATGATGGAGTACGTTTGCCCGCTGTTATCAGGACTATAATATAAAGTTCTTTTTCCTTAATTCTATGCAAGTTATTTAATTTGTTTTGAAATTATTTGTCGCTTGTTTGAGTTTTAATATTGATTCTAGCTGTTAATAAAAATTTTCCCAATGACGATAAAAGCATGATCACATTGCCAGATTTTCTTCCATGTTGAGATCCTTAAATTTGTGAATCTTACGTACATTCAATTCGTCATTAAGCATTCTTAACGGCTAGATACTTAAAATCATATACTTAAGTTTAAGCTGGTCAAGTATTAGAAACAACACTTGGGGTTTACAATTAATTCGTGTAGGACCAATTTTATCTACCAAAGCCAGCATCGTGCCCCTAGCCCACTATTTCGCCAAATACCGTTGGAGTCATAGACGACGCAACCTCTACTACGTAACCGTATTGGGCATTACTGGGGTAGCTTTTACTGGACTTTTGGCTCACATTGTCTTATCATGTTGGTTTCTACTTTAGTGCTGTCTCTTACTGCTAAGTAGCTGTAAGTATGACACGTTTATGCCAATGGGGATATCAAAACTGTTCGTGCCGAATATATACAGTGACGTATGCTAGCTCTTCGCAACGACGACTGCGTTCATATCAGTTTGTTGGTGACGGTGTCCGAATGTCATAATGTCACTGATTTAATTTATCAGGTGTGCTTCTAGGATCATTATTATTCTCTGCTTCAAAAATCATTAAAGTATTTACTGCGGAATAAGAGAAAATATAAGTAAATCTCCGATTATTTCACAAATTTTGATTTACGAACAACTGACGGCACGCACACACCAGTCTTATTTATCAAATCGTCTCGGAATGATGCTAAATCTGTTCCGGTGTGTAGATCGGCTATCTTAGAGAGATTTTAAGGTTGTGTGTATAATGAAGTGCCACGTATTTCTTAGTGGGCATTAAGACAGCAATTTATTCGAGTGAATTATTGTCATGGATTCATGTTTCGCCTTATTTTCAGACATTCTTGCGAACAAATGGTACGAAGAAATTTTACCTTGCATATTTATATATTGATTGCATTGGTGGGTAATGAGCTATGTACTCTTGTAAGTGATATTGAATGATCGATATATACGCATCGACTATTCATGATTAATTTTCTATACTTATGTTTAGAACAATGTTTTATTGCATTTAATACAGCTAGGTGTTGTATTCTTCTGTCTTGTTGAATTGACAGTCTACATTTCGCCAAAACATTTTATTAATTAAACATTCTTAATGTTACCTTTTGCCGTGTGAAAATCTGCTTACCTTAGTTATGGTGATATCATCGCGATTTTATCGTGCATATATATTTCTATGTGTGTTTCCGATATAAGTTCGTCATAACCTAAGATGGCTAATGACGTTTATCAATAATATCGACTTCGCCCTTATTGAACACTCATCAAGTACTTGCCAGTATTGTCGTGGCCGGAGTTCGAACAGGCGCATATGTGTTTCAAAATCTTGCTACTCATTCTTGCATCACTCGGGCTGCGCACTAGATACTATTTTCAGTTATATACGAGCATTTATATTTGTATCGTAGTTCCTTCAGGTGAAGATTACATGTAATGCGTGGCTTTGTTTGTGTGCTAATAAGCTGTACTGTGCGGTATTATATTTCTGAAAATGGTACCAAAACATCAAACATCCAAGGTTAGATCGGACTTCATTTCCAGTGGTTTGTAAGAATAGTGTAAAAGCGCTTGGAGTGATGGCACCACGAAGTTGAACTTAATGCGTACTTGGGAATGAGGATCAATCGGATCATTGAGGAATTGAAAGTACAATTCGACCACCCGCGAAAGAAAATCGTGGATACGGTTAAATATAATAATCGCACTGCGCAACCAAGAACGACAACTCTCAAGAGATATCTAATAGAAATGCTTGTAAAACGGATTTCTGATATGGAACGAAATAAGTTTTTATTCGTGACCTTGTGCGAATTTACTCAAGCCTTACGGACACGGTTGTCTGACATTCTAATTTTTACTGGTTGTAGGATTGTTTTTGTTCTGCCCACCAATGTGTGCTGTGGAGGGCTGACATTATTAGCCTTAATGGCGTCAATTTGCTTGTTCCTTCTACCTACCGTACATTATGGCTACACGTGTTCCAATTGGAGTTTTGTTTAAGACGTCATGTGATGTTATCGATTTCATTAAAATTCACATATTCGTTTCTTTGTTGATTGTATTCACATGAATTTTTAATTAGACACCGTATTAATTCCTCAGTAGTTTCGAATTTGTCTTTATCTACTTTGCACGGTTTGATTTTCTGTTAACTATCAAGAACATTTGCTTACTTGACTAACATAATTTTTGGTGTTCATAAGTGGAATATCTGAGTCTTTACCCGGCTTCATTAATTGAATTCCGTTGTCTTACGTCTTTAGCACATTCTATATAATCCATTTTTATTAAATTTAATCTTCGTGCGTCACATTTAAATGCTCGTAGGCGACACGTTCTGCTTTTAGTAGGGAGCAACATTGGTTTTCTGTTGATATTTTTTATGTAATATCGTCATATGGATTTATCGGGGCGGCTTTTGTTTCTTATCTCTGTTGTCTAGTTCCTATCGTTTGACAATATACAGACTTTGTGTCTATGCGATAAGACTTATGATTTGTTTTCAAGGGAGCTATATATGTATCACTCCATCGCTGGCACGTTTCATTATTGCGTTGCTGGTTCGAAAGGAAAGGTCTCAATGATTGCCAGCCCGGCAATTAGTACGGCTACAAACCACTGTTGGCACCTGGTTGACAGTGTTCAGTCACGAGTTTAGCCTCACACATGATCACCAGCTCGAAGTTTTTGCGCCATTAACTTGGATCAAGTTTCGATTACAGAAGGAAACATAAAGCAAAATTATATATGCGGCTCTCACCTCTAATTGTCTTGTATACATTGTACGTAAATGGAAATGTCGACTGGTTAAATACAATGGAATTGGTGTTTACTTCAAGCTCGCAAACTTGATTTAAAGAATTGTTACCACCACCCGCGCAATAAATTATTGTTTAATTGTATTGCCTATATATGTGTGTGTGGCGAAAGCTACAAACAGCTAATGTTCGTGACTGCATAGAAATTGTGCTGCCGACATTTACAGTCAAGTACAATGTATGCAAGACTACTAGAGGTGAGAGCCGCACATCTAATTTTGCTTTAAACACACACACACACACACACACACATATATATATATATATATATATATATAATGTCCATTGCCTTCTAATATTACACAGTATATTTCTAATTAGGAAGAAAAACACATTAATAACAAAGTGGATAATGGCCATTTATTTCGAGAATACTAAACTTCGCTCTACAATCTTTCATTTATATACATTCTGGGTTTTCATTTGAATATGTGGGTGGCAACAAATCTGACTCGGTTTTCTCTATTTCTTGTTTTGGCTGATTGGTAAGTGTGTATGCGTTTGTGTTTGTGTGTGTGCCTGTTTGCATGTAAAAGTCATTCTCGCTGTATTGCAAAGTGATGTCTGAGATCTGGTCATTATTATATTGATGGCTTGAGAATTAACCATCTGTGCGCATTGTTCGCTGTTACGTGTACGAGTGCTATTTTTCCGAGTGTAGTCTTTCGTTTCACCTTTTTGCGCAAATTTGTGTTCTTCACTTGGTAACAGCGCAAGTGTGGATTGCAGTGTTGAACGCTCATATTGTTTGGAAATTTCTGTCACCGTATGTGCATCTGTTTTTTCCTCTTCAGTTTGTTGCCAATCCGATTGAATGTTTGTTGATTCTAGTCGAGGGCCTGTTCGGTCTTGCCTGGATACTAGTAAATTGTTGTTGAATTTTGTTATTCGTGGCCAGTCGATTAGAATATCATGTTGATGAAACTTTTGAATATTTAGGTCAGGTGCTTGTTGTTTTATATAAAGGGCTTCATAAATAAATAATAATTTTTCTGACTTTTTTTATGTAGAATTGAGAAATTGGTCGAATTGACTGGGTGCCCCGTTTCCAATATATTGTTATTAATGTTTTTTTCCTAATTAGAAATATATATATATATATATATGCAATGCGGTTGGATCCTCGCTAGTCGGTTTGCCGTCGTACTCTGATGATGATCATGGAAGGTCGAAACGCGTCAGTGCGTTGCGGCTGGCGGTAGTTTTGTTATGTTGTTCGACGACTGGCTAAATACAATGGGATTGGTGTTTACTTCAAGCTCGCAAACTTGATTTAAAGAATTTTTACCACCACCCGCGCAATCAATTATTGCTTAATTTAGCGTTAGATTTAATTGTTTTAAATACCAGCATTGTAATTTTTATTTATTTGTTAATTTGCCTGTGTGTTGCTGTTGGATGTACTAAGGTGCTTCATTTGGCCAACACCGAGCGACGCCTGGACAACTTCCCATCTGAACTTGAGCGTTTGGAACGTTTGGCTGATCTCGACTTATCGGACAACTTTCTTCCAAAGATCCCGGATCCAGTGCTCGGGGTGTGTTTTTGTTGCCTTCTTACTGTGATACATTTTACATAAATGAAACTATACAATCGCATATAAGAATAAATGATTTTTACCAAGGCAATTACAAACACCCTACATTTGTCAACTTGTTGATGAATTTTGCTTGAAAGTTCTCGACGTAAGACAACACTCGGATTCTCTACTATGCAACATGGAATTATTTGTCAGCTGTTACGTAATAGAGATTTTCGATCTGCCTATCGGCTTTCCATAGCTAATCGTACCGGCGAATGTAGCATAAACCTTATCGCTACTATCAGTCACTTACCTCATATTAAGTTTTGAGCTCGGTTTTTATATACAGTTCACATTTGGTGTTAAGTTACTAGTGACAGAATAGATCAAACGACCAAGATTGTTTTCGAAGAAGACTGACCACTGGCTTGTCAAAACTGAATGCTCCTGGCAAATGTTGAACATCAGCTCTTTAGGGTGGATTATCTTTGAGGAGAAAACTGACTTTAAATCGTTTATCATAACAAAGAATATTTTTCATAGTTTGGCGGCAGTGAAATGCCAGATTTTAAATGCTGAAGATTTCTGTTCACCAGAATGACGAAGATGTTGATAATGGTAATGATAATGATAATAGTAATAATAATATTAAGGATGATCATGATGTTGTTGGTGGTGATGATTTTGATGAATATGATGGGGATGTTGATAATAATGAGAGTGGTGATGTTGACAATGTTGCTGATGCTGGTGATCCTGGTGACGATAATGCTGATGCTGATGTTGGTGCTTCTGCTCATGATGGTGATGACGACGATGGTATTAATGATGTTGATAATGCTAATAATAATGATTTTGATTATGCTACGGTTGCTGCTGCTGATGCTGATGTTGATGATGATGAGAATGCTGCTGCTGGTAATGATGGTGATGATGATGCCGGTGCTGCTGATTTTAACGCTGGTGCTGCTGCTAATGATGATAATGATGATGCTGACACTGGTTCTGCTGCTATTGATCATGATGCTGCTGCTGCGGTTGATAATTCTGAGGATATTGATACTGATAATGATGATGATGTTGTTGATGATGATGTTTCTGCTAATAATGAAGGTTATGCTGATGATTTTACAGATGTTTTTACGTTACTACTCATTTGTATTAAGAAACGGATAACTTGTCGGGCGAAAATCCGATTTGTTCTTATTTTTGTGTTTATAATTGTGGTAAATTATTTAAATCAAGTTTGCTAGCTAGATGTATACTCCATGCCCATTAAGTGTCCACTTGTCAATATAAACTAAGCCTCGTTTAATGTAAAAAAAGCATTTAATCAAGTAGACAGGTTTCGGCCTTATTGGTATCTATTCACGTAATGCCAAGAATTTTCCGTGAACAGAGCTTAAACGAGACGCATCTGCTTTGGAGTTAATGACTAACCACTGAGCCATCCTGCGAAACTGAAAAGGCACTGGTTTCTATGTTGTTGGGAGCTGTTCATTTAATATACAGAATTTGCTCTTTCGAAATCTTTGAATCTAACCACTGAGCCACCATGCTGCATGCTACACTATTTTCAGTCATTCATCATGTTTTGGTTAGCTTTTTCTTTAAGTGAAGCCTATATGGCATCTCGGTATACCTAAAGTTCCAACTAACCACCCCGAATCTATCAGCTTAGTTTATGCTAACAAATGAATGTATATAAGGGGATTGGTGCTTATATGAAGATCGAAACCTTGATTTTAGTTATTGCCCGCGCATCAAATTTTCATTTAAACATATTAATGTTCAATTCCATACCACTTCGACAGGTAACATGGTTTCTGTACTATAATGAAAGATTAGAAGTGGTTTGTTGGAAGCTTACGTCTAAACATTATTAAGTGTACTACTGAAAGTCGCCTGCTGTGTACGGCAGGGGGGTTTAGTGGTTAGAGCAATAGACTCCGAAGCAGACACACCCAGGTTCGCGCCCTGTCCGCGGAAAAAGTCTGGACAGTACATGAAGAGTTCCAAATAAAGACGAAACCGGTATACAAGATAAATTGCCTTTTTCACACTATAAAATGCTTAGTTAATACTGACAAATGTATACTTAATGAATTGGGTGTTTATATCAATCTCGCAACTTTGATTTAAATGATTTTTATCACCGCCCGAGCAATCAATTTTCGATAAATTATATAGATGGTTAAAAATTGTTTTGATATCCCATCAAAAGTGTGCTGTTATGTACAACTGACGGTAGTTTTTCTATGCTGTGCAGCTGTATATTTAATAAATTGTTTTTGTTTTTAATTCAAGTTCACAAACTTTATTTGAATAATTATTAGCACAGCTATATTCGTTGCTATTTATAGAAATAATTGTGGAAATTGCTGTGGTTTTGATTCTTAATTATAGCAAATTGAACACTTTAATGAATCGCTTATATGAAAATTATGAGGCTAATTATAATAGTAGTTATTGTGAAATCAATTTCGAAAATGCACTTTTTGCTCTGAATTGTAGAAACTCCTTTTAATGATTAAACATAATTTATCACATGCTTCATCACTTGTTTAAATTTGATGTGATAATCTGTCGACTGAAGATGATGCTAGCAAGTGCATATTGAAATATTTAGAATCAATTAAAAGAGGACATGGAGAACGCTTGCGTTGTTAGACGACATAAACCAGATAATTGTGTGATTTTCGATCACGAAACTCATTTATTCTTTCAAACGATACTTAGGTGGTTACAGAATTTGGATTCAATTTAGGACACCTCATTCTTGCTCCAAAAATTTTTGCATTGGTGCATTTTCTTGCGTCTGATTTCGACCCACAACACGAACTTAACTGTGACGGGTGCTTACATTCAATTTAGCTTATTGAATTCATAATCACATATTTAGATAAAGGAAATTTGTTAGCTTTTCTGCAAAATATGGCATTTGTGCTTTTCAACTATTTTAATTAGCCCATAATCGAAATTTCTCGCGATAGGTGATGAGCTATTAAAATAAACGAGATTCATCTATTAAAATTAATACCTATCAGAAGTGCTTTTTACGAAATTCTTGTATTCACTGAGTTCATTTCAAACAGGTTCCCTTCAATCCGAAAATCCTTGGTCCTTTCTATGGTATGAAACGAACGGTTCGGTTAAGTTATAAATGATAATAGTCTGTGTAATGTAAGCTCACTTTTTTACACAATGCTTATGATTGTTGACTATTTCCTGTAAAAGCACTGCGCGATTCTAGATGATTCGTTTTTAGGTAGATATAATTTATGTTCCTTTTCCCTCTCCTGAATCATTGACGTCGCCCTTACAACCTTTATCGTGATATATGTTAAACGTGAATTAACTTCTGAAGAACGTTACTATCGATGCATTAAAGGGTTAGGCTGCATACAAGAAAATCCCTAACGATTACTCAAAAGTGTGCACAAGGATATTTATGTTCAGTCACTGTAGTTCTACTTAGATAGACGTACACGTGTTTTTAAATATATTTAAAT
This sequence comes from Eudiplozoon nipponicum, assembly GCA_029291075.1. Classification (NCBI taxonomy): domain Eukaryota; kingdom Metazoa; phylum Platyhelminthes; class Monogenea; order Mazocraeidea; family Diplozoidae; genus Eudiplozoon; species Eudiplozoon nipponicum. The sequence continues at coordinate 95,225 of JAQBSW010000304.1, forward strand.
TCATGCTTAACATTTATGGCTGTGCACACTTACGCGATGTATACCTATCTAGTGAAACGCCAGTTATTGCTAGCAGACCAGTGGTCATAGCACCAGATTCGAGCTCTGTCCGCGGCAAATTCTGGCAAATAAGGACGAAACCTGTCTACTGGATGAATTGCCTTTTCTACACTATACAATTCTTAGTTTATACTGACATATGTAAGTAATTAATGGGTCAGGTGTTTATATCAAGACCGCAACCTTGATTATAATAATTGTTATCACCACCCGCGCAACCAATGTTCGTTTAATCATATAAATGTTCATTTCAATACCACTTCCCCATGTAATGTGGTGTCTGTTCAGTAATGACAGATTGGGCATGGTTAGTTGGAACTTTGGGTCTAAATGGATGCCATATGAGCTCCACCTAAAGGAAAAATTGACTAATCAAGTTACATTAGTTAGTATATAGCTGAAAATTGTGTGTAGTGTAGTGTGCGGCAGGATAGCTCAGTGGTTAGAGCACCAGATTCCGAAGCAGACGTGCCCAGGTTCGTATCCTGCCGCGGCAAATTCTGGCCAGTACTTTATACTGGCATATGTAATTAATTGATGGGTCACGTGCTTATTTCAAGATCACAGACTTGATTATAATAATTGTTATCATCGCTCGCGCAAAAAATGTTCGTTTAATTATTAATGGTGCTGTTTGAACGAAATTTATATTATTTGGTGTGATCGATTGATGATGATACTTTACAATGAGTATCGAAATATGTCGTGACAAGTGTGAATTGTGATATGCACCTTGTTAGCCTAAACATGGACCAGCTAACTGTTAAACGCCCTGTTATTTCTTATGAGCTTATTCATTTTCTGTTTATAAAATGAAACTATACTTATTTATGTTCAATATTTAAGCCGTTTTTGCAAACGACTTTAATCCGCATGGTGGAAAGTCTTGATTTTTTGGTTTATGGTCTTTGGAGAAGCGTTTTCAGATTTTCATGTGCATCGGAAGCAACAAGTGCTTGACTAGGAAGTAGACAACACCAGGTTCGCAATACCTAGCACACAATTGTATTTACATGGTAGACCGCCTGGTGAATATTTCATAAATGTCAATGCCCTTGTAGATAATGAAGAAAAAACTATGAGAAAGCAATGTTTGATGTATCTGAAATTATGTCGTATTGTCGTTGCTCATGTAGGTTTTTACATTTTTTTCTAGTAAATGCGTTCTGCTTAAGGATTTATGCATATATTTATAACCAATCACATTGGATACTTTGTTGTAAGCCTTCTTACTATTAAACATGTAAAGCTTTTCCAAAGACTGGAAAGTCTTGAGTGTGGATTTATAACTTTGTTAACATTCAAACTGTAAAAATTCAAATGCAGTTTGATGTCCTTAATACGTGTTCTGCTTGACGTATTGTCGCCATTAATCTTTTGGAGATCGTTTATGTGAAAATGGCTTCCTACGACGTCGATCGGAAGAGTAAACAGGTGTATCAAGCACTAGTCTCCTTTCAATTGAAGGTTTTGATCTAGCTCCGCCGTTGTGTCTCCTTGGTTATCTGCCTATTTTTGATGATATTGACCTTTCTCTGTTATCGCATAAAGAACCTTCCGCTTTGTGAATTCTTATGTTATGCTCATCATCAGTAGTTTGTTTTCATTTATCCTTCTTACCAAACTCGGTTGATAATGTGACCCGGTGTATAATTTGCAACTGGCAATGCTTTATGGAAGTTGTCTGAACTTATCGTCTACGTTCTTTTCCTGCTTGTGTAGGTCTCGTCAGGCAGCACAGGTGTTCATATAATAATAGGTTATCTGTTGAATTTGTTCATATTTGGGCCTTACTTGCTTTCACAGAGTTAGTTATAAAAGCAGATTTCTGGGATTGCGTTAGTACATGCCATTAACAGGTAACAGATGATCAGTATCACTATAATGGCTGTATGCCAATAAGTATGACAGATGCCGACAGAAAGTTTCATTTGATGAACGAAACCCCGGTCGCCATATATGCTCTCAAGGACAAGATGCATTAGTAACTTTTTTATTAAAAACAATGAAATTATTTTTCTGCGATAAGTACCAGTTGTATAAAAAATTTATGGCCTACCAAACTATGAATTTGAAAGCAATATAACTAATATATAGTACCAACCAAATTTAAATGAGACAGGCCATAAACAAGGGGTTAACTAGACCGGCATTTAATGTCCTAGAGTTTATGCATACAGGTGTTATTGAATTAAGATACGCAATTGCAGTTCAAGAATCATGGGTTGTCTATTAGGAAACAAGCGTCTTGGTTCATGCTAGAAACAGCACAAATAAAGGTATGCTCATGTCACTAGCATTGAGTTAAATTGCTACGGTAGACAGTTAGTCAATGACTCTACAAACATCGGCATGTGAAGACGATATTCTGTTGCACAATATTCATGGTACAAAATAGGACCCTGCAAATGACAAATAGCAAAAGGAGTGATACATAATTCACGCAATCAGCATCCTAATTTAGCAACTCCAGTTACAACACGCCACAAGTTAAAAATTGGAAACCAACAAAAATTACAAAATTGGTTGTTGTTGTTGTTGTTGCTGTTGTTGTTGTACAATTTATGAAAGATCATAAGCTGTAATATTTTTTTGTTTCAGAAAATTTGCTCTTGATTTTGATTAATGGAAGATTCACTCGAAATGAAATTGCTTTATTACACAGCCAATAAATTTTAACTAATTGAGGATAAAAAAATAAATGTCTTTGTTTTCTCTCAAGTTGGATCTAAGCATAAATTTTCTATGACACGTAATGGTCAATTTAATATATATATATATATATATATATATATATATATATATATATATATATATATATATATTTCTAATTAGGAAGAAAGAACACATTAATAACAAAGTGGATAAAGGCCATTTATTTCGTGAATACTAATCATCGCTATACAATCATACATATATATACATTTTCGAGTGGTGAGGGGACACCACTTGTACCAAATTCCCAAGAAACTCCATGAAATATATCAATGGAGCCGGCTTATCCTCCAAAAGGAGTCAGCCGCAGTAAAGTAAAGTATATATACATTTTGGGTTTTCAATTGATTATGCTAGTGGTAACAAATCTGACTCGTTTTTACTTCTGTTTCTTGTTTTGGCTGGTTGGTTAGTGTGTATGCGTTTGTGTGTGTGTGTGTGTGCGTGTGTGCGTGTTTGCATGTAAAGGTCAATCTCGCAGTATTGCAAAGTGATGTCTGAGATCTGGTCATTATTGTTTTGATGGCTTGAGAATTAACCATTTGTGCGCATTGTTCGCTGTTACATGTACGAGTGATATTTTTCCCAGTATATATATATATATATATATATATATATATCCGCATGTCACAACAGAACAGAAAAATTATTTTTACCTTAAGCTTTTCATTTTTGGTTAATATTATACGTACTGTATTAAATTATCATGATAGGACCCTTTTGGTCAAGCTGATCGGTCTCGTTTGTAGTGGGCACTCGTCAAGTAGTTACTAGAAATTCTGTGACTGGGGCTCGAACTAGGGCGTATTTGCTTCATAGTCTTGCAATTCATCCACCGCGCCTCTCGTGCCGTGCACAACACGCCATTTTTGTCTATATACCAAGTTCTACTGTTTGGAAATCCTTTTATACGGGTGGAGCCTATTTGACATCGCTTTCGACCTAATGTTCCAACTGGACATTTCCGATATGTTATTTTATAACAGACACCATGCCGCCTGAGGCAGTAATATTGAATTAAAATAATTTAAAAGAATTTAATATTATATATATATATATATATATATATATATATATATTTAGAGAGAGAGAATCGGGTCTTAAAATGCCACTCGCTGTTCCGGCTATTAATATTAAATTGGATGAATCGCCTTTCCTCATTATACGATACTTAGTCTATACTGATAAATGTATGTACATTATGAGTCAGGTATTTATTTCCAGATCGCAACCTTGATTGAGAAAGTATTATTATTGAGGTTTTGATCGCTAAGCACGAAGTGTTTGGTGTGGCAGATGGATTACATTTGCCATTATATGTATTCAGCTACACGTGCCTTTTATGTAAATAAGCAAATCCTGTTACAATATTTATGCTTTTAAATTTGTATGCATAACATAATCTGCCCATACATTTTTTAAAGTTTTGTTGCTAAGTTTCGGTTTCTATTTCTTTATGGGTTAAATTGTTATTTCTATTCTCATCCGTAAATTTTTAATGGATTGTTTTGTTCAAGCTTCATGCGTTGCGCAAATTGAATCTGAGCCACAACGAGTTATCAGATTTGTCAAATTTGACCGATAACTGGCCGTCTCTGGAGTATCTCAATTTGAGTTACAACAATCTTAGCATGCTGCCTGCCGGTTTGACACGCCTCACTAGCCTACGCAAACTGTACATCAATAGTAACCAGTTGACGTTCGATGGTATCCCGTCTGGTATTGGAAAACTGCAGGATCTCGAGATATTTGATGCATCCGATAATCGGTTGGAAAATATTCCAGAAAGTAAGTTATTATAATTAATGGATAATTAAGATGTGGTTGGGAAGATGGATGTGATTAATACTAAAGTTGTCTATCATTCAGATTTTCGACTGCACATGGCAGGCAGCTTTGTTGCAAGATAGGTTTGTAATTGCCACATTTGTTAGAAAACACTTACAATAATCTCGCAAATAGCAATAATATGGATAAGAAAAGAAACAGAGTGTTGATAATGATGACGATCGTAATGTCAGGGTTTAATAGTGCTTAGTTGCGGTCGAATGTTTTGAAATGTAAATACGTTCTTGATAGATAAACGATATATATATATATATATATATATATATATATATATATATATATATATATATATATATATATATATATATATATAGCCTCTAGAAAATTTTACAACAATAAAAGCAGCAGTACGCTTGTGTCTGGGGCATTGAGTTTGTTTCCAAAATTCTAAAAATTCATCTTAAATTGAGAAATGACTTCACACTTCCATACATGATTTAATTCGCAATTCGGATTACAAATGCATAAAAAGGACTGAACTCAAATTTATGTATGTCATCTTGTTTTGATAGGACAAACTTTCGGAAAGTGCGGCACGCATCGCACAAAATAAAGCGATTTCGCAAAATTTTGGCTACTTAATTAGATAATTTTAAACTTACATTGAGCCCTGTCTGTGGCAAATTCTGGACAGTAGGTGATGAGTTCCCATTGAGGACGAAACAGGTCTTCTGGATGAATTGCCTTTTCCACACTATACAATAATCAGTTTATACTGACAAATGTATGTAAATAATTGGACTGCTATTTTCAGCAAAATCGCAACCTAGAATTAAATAATTGTTTCATCGCAAATGCAGGTAATGTCTGTTTAATTTTTTTCATTTAAAAAAATATTCAGCTGCCATATTGCAGATAATTAACGTTTTTGTTGATTTCTTTGACTATTGTTACAGGTTTTTATACAGTAACTTATTACTATATTTACTGTTAAAGTATTCATGCTTTTTTAATCATTTTTCCAACGGCATGTGTATATTCACGTTGACTTTTGTGTTTATCCTGCCGGCTGCAATTTTTCCTATTTGTTCTCTGTTTTAGTTTCTAGCAAAGTCTATTGGTTTTATTATTTTTCATATTTTTCATTATTTCGCCAATCTACTCGCGCATTAAGGCCTGTGTCGATGCGGCAAGTTGAAACGTCTCATTTTGAACTCCAACTGTTTGTTAACTCTACCTGATGCTATTCACTATCTTCGCGAAACCTTGGAAGTCTTTGAAGTGGAGTCGAACCCGCGTCTACGTTTTCCGCCGAAACCTCCAGAGTTGCAAAAGGGTGCCGGTCTTGCCTATTACAACATTGATTTCTCGCTGGACGCTCAGTTACGAATGATGCGAGGAAAACCGCCTGAGCCGTCAGAAGCTCAAAAAGCTGCAAAGGTTGGCTGTCGTCGTACTTTTTGTTTATTAGATTTTCTATCGTGCCACGTACTTTACGATTTGCGTTAATATTTTAACACTGGATCATTTGCGGTTTGACAAAGGCAGTACAGTTTTCACTGGGTGTACACTTCTGTCAAGTGTACTTCCGTAATAAATTGTCAAAACGGCTAGTTGCATCTCCCTTTTACCCATTCTGGATTGAATGTATGTTAACAGAACAAATGATGGCAATGATCGGTAGAATCACCAGGATACTCTTAATATCGTTTCAATGGACGGATTATTTTATCTCTTTAATACTAGCAAGTTTCATTTTAATACTGCTAGGTAGACTAGGTAATACTTATCAGCGGTCAGCCAAGAAATTTGTTCAGCTTTGAGCCATGTTTTAACTAAGCATAATTTGTATATTTTTTTGATTAAAAATTACTGATTAGGAGCCCGGTGGTCTATAGCCAAATTCACTATAAAAGCTAATAGGAATATTTCCGATACAACATGGATACGGTATGTCTCTCCTACGAAATCATGCTACTTACATTACTCAAGTCGGTTCGTGGAATGGAACGTTATTTTTCTATGCCAAATTGCACAAGCTTTTTGCCAGTGGAAAAAGTTGATTGACGTTGCCACCTTTTGATTATCATTGTAGAATTGTCGCTATATATTGCACACTTAAAGCCCCGTCCCTGTTTCTCGAGTTGTGCTGTGGCAAGGCCTGGCTTGTTAGGCCACCTGGTGTAGAGATTGACATATTTTTCTGTATCACATTTCCTGGCTCTATCATCCTTTATTCAACTCATCCTCTGCCTGACGTGTGTTGTGTAGATTAAGTTCCTTCAATTGTTTGTGTTGTTCATGTTACAGAGATTCCCCGTTTTTTATGAAGAAGTAAAGACAAAAACGTAAATGCTTCCGTTTTGATTCCAGAATGACTTTTGTTAGATTGATGCTTAGTTTTTTCATCATTAGTTGATTTTCTATAGCCGACAACTATAGAAAAATCGATTGAAATCCAGAATGTCGTACAACTCAGCAGATTTTAGGGCTTCAATTAATGAAAAAAAAAACATTCAAAAATAATTTCATTACAATATCTTAATTATCATTATTTTTATTAGATCTCGGAATGAGATTAATTTTTCGTGTTTCGGTTTCCTCTTATTGAAACTTTAACATGTATCCGAGTTCATGAAGCTCTGTAATAAAAAAGGAAACCGTTCATGGGGAGAATTGACATCGCCTATATTTTGCATAAATGAAATTATTATAGCTTTGATAAATTGTTCCAAATTGAAATTAACACAATTTCATATTCCATTTTACCTGTTGTGCAATATTCCAAAGGACGGTATTTCTTCCTTAATACATCTTTTGCGTTTTTCATACTATGTACTGCAGTTTTATCATATAATTTTCATTTAAACTAAATTAAATTTCGAGCTATACCTGAGATGAACGAGTACTTCTCTGTTCGTGTTCAGTTTGCCGTAAATATATTCCAGTTGGGCCAGAATTAGTTGTGTATTCTGGTTAGCCAATACACAATAAAGGTTTATTCAACGCGCTATAATCTTTCTTGATCCTACTTCTTGTTACTGCCGTCCATTATATGTACAAGAACGGCGTTCCTGTCATGTAATGCGTTTCAAGATAAAAAGCAAGCACTGCTCACATAATGTTTTATAAATAAATTAACTTTATATTACATATTCTTTCAATATCTAAACAACGGGCATATAATGCAATTTTGTCTAGAAAGATAGAATGCTCACCAAAGCAAGCTTCATCAATTAAATCGGAGCTATGCATCTAAACTTACTTACTTACTTTTACTTTACTGCGGCTGACTCCTTTTGGAGGATAAGCCGGCTCCAGTGACATTTCATGGAGTTTCTTGGGAATTTGGTACAAGTGTTGTCCCCTCACCACTCGGCTTTTTGATCGAGGACGCACCTCTAGCCTTTGCACATCCAAGCGCAGTCTGCAAGGCAGCAGTAAGTTGCATGGTTGCCGGTGGCTGTTGAGAGCTCATTCGCCATTCGGAAGTACGGGGTACTGTCCAGGAGTCCATGTAATCCTGTGGCTGTTGAACCCTTTTGTGGCGGGGAACACACGCCGAGTCATGGTGCCGTCGTCGGGCTCATGTGGTATTTTATAGGAGATCCGTTTGCCGGTCGGAGATCCACCACGCCCTGGTGACACCACCGTTAGCCCATGTACGATCGGCCATCGAAACATGGTTGACACCGTCATACCACGTTGAGCTAAACTTCCTTAGGTGAAATCTATTTTATTATTTGGTTTAATGATCTATCAGTTCACTGTTTGGCTATCCATGTGTATGATCCGTAGTTAGTATCTCTTATTTTTTATTTCCCATATTGTTAACGTGAATTTGTCAATGTATGCAAACGTTAGGCGACAGATGCGCGACTCCGACGTCTCCGTCGTCGTCACATTACGGCATCATCTTCGGACGGTGATGGCGATGCGGGTGGCACCGGGGCGGGCAGCAGCCGAATCGTTCTTGAGGGAATGAAACGCATCGCTCGGGAAAAAGAACGTCTGCTTCGTCAGCGACAAGACGAGGTCGCTTCGGAGGAAGTTGCGGCTGCCGCAGAAGAACGGGCCCAGAACGCTAAACGTTGGCAGGACAGTTTGGCTAAGCCGCAGTTGGACTATAGTCAAATTTTTGACGAGGTGAGTATACTTTTATAGTTTAGATAGTTCTGCATCTAGTGAAGGATCAATGTGTTATCCGTTTCGGCCTATGTTAGACCTGATACCAGCTTTTTCTTCGCCATTCCAGTCTTCACTGTCGGGATATGTAATTTTTCATTTGCTGGCCATCCTTTTTTACCTTTGTACATTGTCTTTCGGCCAATTTTATAGCATTAACTGTTTATGTTATTTAATTAAGAGTTTAAAAGCGCCTAAAATCTTTCATAATGATTTGTTAAGTAGCCATTGCTGGAAAGGCAGGTAGCTAGCGTATAATCATTTAACGAATGGACCTGTAGTTAAAAGATCTATTCCTCGAAATTTAAATGGTAATTATTTAAAGCTGTTTGGGTTATACACACATTTTACTCGCAAATTTGTGCCTTTTCTCTGTTAAATTGTTCGCTGTGCTTGCTGGCTTAGGACCTTGAATTCACTTGCCTACAAAAATGCATTCTGAACTATTTTCATTTAAAGACTATAATTGCTATGAACCGCATCCTGCTGTTGTTTGCCACCAAACTGGCTTACCTCCGTATCCTACTGACACAGGATAGACCGACTTCTGCCGAAATTTATTATCGTGCGAGTGTCTCATCTAGTTCAGGAACGCTGACTGATTTGCCTGGAGTATTTGTTTGAACCGCCATTTACACATTCTACTCCCTGTACGACTATAGACAAACGATAGTTAGACTTACAATCTCGATGCTAAACTCCGTTATACACTTTATCATGCCGTCTCGTACTCTCGCTGGCAGAAAGACAATTGGCTGGGTGACTATCTGCAAAAATCTAGATGCAAGCGGAGTCAAGAGGACAGAATGTTAAAAGCTATTCTGAATCCATTTGCGTGAGAGCTCTAAATTTCGTTTATATATGCTTGCTTTTTGTATTCCGAAACTTTTAGCTCTATTTCTTAGCTTGTTCGACCTATCTAACGTATATGTATCACTAAGGCATTTCAATTTCTTCTTCGTTTTGCTGTTTTTAAGCCATTGAGCTAAAATTGTGTTATTTTAAAAGTATTTTGGTTTGATATCTTTACATCTCCTAGCGTGTCGCTTTTTTATGAGATATCATATTACATTCCAGACGAGTGCCATCATTTAATTTTCTTGTTATAACAAACCTGTGATTTTAACTCTAAGTATTCTCCTCAAGTTTCTGAGAGTCGCTGGGCTCTAATTTCGGCATAGGCTGATGTGTAAAGGAATTTAACCGTACTTTGATTGTGAGTCAGGGAGATTTAAATATTTTCGCACAAAAAGTAGAACAAATTTGTAAAATGTTGAAAATCATCCATCTAACATTACATTAATGAAGATATGGATCTACAGCACGGTGAATCCTAGAGGAGCCTATGCCAGTTCGGCAAAACTAGCCAGGCCTCATCACTGAATCTTGTTCGCCGCCAGACTCCCGCAGATTTTCCCTCATTCAATCGTCTCTTATTTGGTGAGAGTTACGACGCGGCGTGATCAAGTGTCCCAACAGCCGGAGCTGCATATATATATATAATGAAAAGATACGGTTTTCAGTCTAAATTTCATTTGGCATATTTCGATTTCTAAGTGTGTATGTATATGCTCCTGTATGCATTTTATGCATTTACGTATGTGTGTATGCATATGTATATTATATATATATTTTTTTTTGTTATTAATGTGTTCTCTCTTCCTAATTAGAAATAAACTGTGTAATATATATATATATATATATATATATATATATATATATATGTGTGTATATGTGTACGTATATGTATGTATGTATATATGTGTATGTGTGTGTATGTGTATGTGTATATGTATGGATTTATGTATGTGTATGTGTATGAGTATTTGCGAATGTATGTTTGTATGCATATGCTTACTATTATTATTTTGCATTATTTATCATTTTTACTTTGTCAGACGACTGGAACTGCACCTGGAGTTGAAGTTTGGGAGATCGATGAATTTTACCCGAAGAGAGTGGAAGATGATACTCTTCAAGGTCACCTATTAAATGGAGATTGCTATATTGTTCTGCACACCATCGAAGATGATTCTAGGAATCTAGATTGGAAGATTTACTATTGGATAGGTTTAGCGTCTAGCCTTGACAAACAGACGTGTGCCGCTATTCACGCTGTAAATCTACGGAATCTGTTGAATGCTGAGGGAAGAACGCATAGAGAAGAGCAGGACGACGAAAGTGAAGAGTTTAAAGAGGTTTTCGACGGTGGTCTTATGGTCTTAGAGGGAGCTCGGGGTGAGACTGGATTCATTCATGTCGAGGATAAAATTGTTGTTCCGAAATTGTACAGGTGAGCTAAATGTGTATATAGATTATAACTAATTGCACGTTTCTCTAAAGCTCACACTGCTGATAATATTATGCTATCCAAAAGCATTTTAAGTTTTTCATTGTAGTAAATAACAAAATGCATTATTTAATTATCGAAAAAATATATACGTTAGACATGCATATGTTTTATGAAAAATTTTGTCCTTAAACACTGCATGCGATAACAAATACTCAAAATGGATGCTATCTTTTAGCAGGAATTGAACCCACGTTTATTTGGTTCAGAGCCATAAGCTCATACTCAAGGCGACAGGATACGTACAGTGCTTGCAGCTCAAGTGTTATACACTGCATATTCTTAAAGTTATTCCATCTTCTGAGACTACGCTATTTTTTATTTTACCACGAAAGCCCAACTAGTTAACCTTGATCTTTTATGAAGAAACACCATGTAATTTGTTTTAAGTGTAGTCAATTAAAGTACTAAGATAGGATTTGGTTATGTGCATGCGTATCACTAGTTTATAGAAAACGCCAATCCCATGACATAAATAAACTACCGTCGATGACACAATCTGACGCGTTTTGTGCTTCCATGATTATCATCAGACTTTCACATCAAATTGGCTAGTGCATATTTAAGGCATCAAAAATCAGATATTCTGCTTTTTTCCTTATAGTCCAGCAAATTTCATAGTTTAATCGAACGTTGGCTGCATAGTGTCTATGCAGCCACGAGCTACACTTATTTACAGCATTCGCCACACTCATAAGTTTTTCAATAAAGAAATCATTGTATAAGATGTGACTCTCGTTAGTTACTTTGTCGTTGTCATCGGTTGATGATCATAGAAAGTCGAAACGCGTCAGTATTCAGGCATGGTGGTATATTTGCTCTAATATGCGATTAATTAAATAAACTGAGCTTGTTGTTCATCTCATATCCGCAAATTTAATAAAATTATTTGTCGTCATCACCTGTGCAATTAGTCATTGCAAAGTTGAACGACATAGCTTAATTTGTCGAATGCTGCTTCTGATTGCTTAATTATTGCACATTCTACATTTCATGTATGTGAATGCATACACTACTTCTAGGCGTGATTGCCGGATTCATTATTTTCTTACCTCATATATTTAGCCTGAGTTGATCCTTGTTCAAAGAATGGTTAAATACAATGGGATTGGTATTTATTTCAAGCTCGCAAACTTGATTTAAAGAATTGGTCCCTGTTCTGCCGAGCTCTGAAAATGGCTATGAAAGGTAGAAAATCGTCAGTTCATGCTACTACTTGCTAAATAAAACTGGATTAGTGGTAATTTCAAGTCAAGAAACTATTTCTTAATAATAAATGTGGATGTTTTGCGTTCTAGAAACAGCTATTGAGATATTGCCATCATCCCGTTTGATGTGAAGCCTCGAGTTGGGTGTAACAACGTAGTAACATTTAGCGTCAAGTGGGTAATAGCGGAATAAGAGTAAGTGTGCCAGACACCAAGGGCAGATTTAGGCTGTTGAAAGAAAGTTTGGCCACTGGCATCTAATCAGATTGTGCTCATCATTCTTGGTTGTTAGATTAAGAAAAGTAAAACTGCATACAAACCGCCTCCACTATGAATGGGCGACCTAGTGTTCTTTATAGTCCACACAACCATGAATAATACGAACTGTAATCAATCCATACTGTATCGGCAATCTCACAGAATTAAAAGATCGCCTTATATGCTAAGTTGTGCTGGGAGGACAAGCGAAATCAGGCTAATGCAGACACTATTTCCGATTCTGCCTATTTTCCTTCTCTTTTCTATTTTCAATCTAACAGTTTTTCTCTTTGAGATGCTATTCATACGGTGGAAACAAACTTGACAACAAGAATCCCTTGCACATACGTTGAATAAATTAGAAATCGATATATTTTGCATAATTTAAACCAGAATACAGGATCCTACGAGCATTAATGAAATAGGTGCACCATTCTTAACTGTGTTATTGGCGTTCCTTTTGGAACACATGTCGACTCGAGCCGTGCACTTTCCCGTTTTAGATTTGCACTCATTTTTTCCGGAAAAATAATTAATTTATACCTCAAATAGATGTAAGCAAACTCGAACAAGTGTGAAGATTATCTAAAATCAAAGCTAACTGGTTTTGAATGCACAAATTCGAATTTACTTTTGACGAAGAGCAGTTCCACTATGCACATTGCAGAAACTAATGTATATGGCATTTTAGGCTCCCGTAGAAATAATCATATGATCTCTGGAAAATCTATAGAGGTTCTCTAAACGAGGCGTGAAATTCTAGCTAGCTCGTTGTATAATAAAACTCGTAGAGTTGTAATACATCAACTTAAGCGCGTCATGGATATAATAGCAATTTCGGTGAAATATAGCATAAATTGATATCCATCATGTTGGTATCATGTACCGACTCAGAAACCATAGTGTTAGTACCATGTACCTTTTCAGTACAAAAATGTTGGTATCGGTTACTAACACAATAGCCATAGCGTTAGTATCCTTTACAGCCTCGGTATATATATTATATAGTGTGAGTTAGCATTTAAGTCGCATTGTCGTAGACTTTACATGATGTTAGCTTCACTATTGCAGGTTTACACATTCGTCTAGGAGATTGTACCGTCCTATTATTCCACATTCTTCGACCAAATATATAGTGGTTAAAGGGCGTAATACCGGCTCCTACTGATGAGTCGCCAGTAAGCACGAAACGAATGTGCATAAGATTATACTTTCCGTTCATGCTGCCTTTGGTTTATCCTTCTGGTCACAACTAAACTAATTTTTTACTAGGTTCGCAACACCTAATACATACTTGCATATATATTAGTTCTTCGCAACACACAGTATTTAACTGTTATAATAGCAGATGTTTGTTCTGACTTATACGCGCAACAATTTTGAGAAAATTTAAAGTTTGTGAAACTATAAATTATAGAAACAACCATCTAATAATGGATAAAATATGTCGTCTTGATGGATGGGCTGAACATTTCAAAGTTAATTTACTTGGGCATCTGTGTCAGCCCCGATCCTTAAAAATATATCTGTATAAATAGTGTAGAAACTTAATCTCGAACCTCTATTAGAGTTAGATATACGGAATGCAATCCTATCTCTTAAATGTGGCGAAGCTGCGGGCCGCGATGATTTGTTTTAGAACCTATTTAAAGATGGTGGTGATATAATTTCTGGAGCGTTGACTAACTTTCTTCGTACCATATGAAATGAGTTGACCGTGCCGCTCGTTTGGATTTAGTCGACCATCATTACTACCTTCCAAAAAGGCAATCATAATTTGTGTGAGAATCATCGTGGTATAAACTTAACTCCAGCCGTATTTATGTTATTTACTTCGATTTTCTTACGGCTTCTTAGTGCTTCGCGTGAGTCACATACTAGAAAAGTAAAAACCGAATTCCGGTTAGGACCAGGTTGTATATGTAACATTTTAACATTTAAGCAATTTATCGAACAGCGAAATGTATGTCGTCTTCCCATAATATCCGTCTTTTTAGATTTTAAGAGAGCATTTAACTCAGTTAGTCACAATTTTGTTTTCGATATTTTGACGAGAAATTGTTGCAGCCTCCAAATTTGTAAATATTATACGCACTTTCTACACAGAAATTAATGGTCGCGATAAAGTCTACAAAGAATTATCACACAACTTTACTATCGTTATTTGTGTTCTTCAAGGCTGTGAAATCGCCCCATTTTTGTTTATTTTTGTAATAGCTGCGGGCCGCGATGATTTGTTTTAGAACCTATTTAAAGATGGTGGTGATATAATTTCTGGAGCGTTGACTAACTTTCTTCGTACCATATGAAAAGAGTTGACCGTGCCGCTCGTTTGGATTTAGTCGACCATCATTACTATCTTCCAAAAAGGCAATCATAATTTGTGTGAGAATCATCGTGGTATAAACTTAACTCCAGCCGTATTTATGTTATTTACTTCGATTTTCTTACGGCTTCTTAGTGCTTCGCGTGAGTCACATACTAGAAAAGTAAAAACCGAATTCCGGTTAGGACCAGGTTGTATATGTAACATTTTAACATTTAAGCAATTTATCGAACAGCGAAATGTATGTCGTCTTCCCATAATATCCGTCTTTTTAGATTTTAAGAGAGCATTTAACTCAGTTAGTCACAATTTTGTTTTCGATATTTTGACGAGAAATTGTTGCAGCCTCCAAATTTGTAAATATTATACGCACTTTCTACACAGAAATTAATGGTCGCGATAAAGTCTACAAAGAATTATCACACAACTTTACTATCGTTATTTGTGTTCTTCAAGGCTGTGAAATCGCCCCATTTTTGTTTATTTTTGTAATAGCTGCGGGCCGCGATGATTTGTTTTAGAACCTATTTAAAGATGGTGGTGATATAATTTCTGGAGCGTTGACTAACTTTCTTCGTACCATATGAAATGAGTTGACCGTGCCGCTCGTTTGGATTTAGTCGACCATCATTACTACCTTCCAAAAAGGCAATCATAATTTGTGTGAGAATCATCGTGGTATAAACTTAACTCCAGCCGTATTTATGTTATTTACTTCGATTTTCTTACGGCTTCTTAGTGCTTCGCGTGAGTCACATACTAGAAAAGTAAAAACCGAATTCCGGTTAGGACCAGGTTGTATATGTAACATTTTAACATTTAAGCAATTTATCGAACAGCGAAATGTATGTCGTCTTCCCATAATATCCGTCTTTTTAGATTTTAAGAGAGCATTTAACTCAGTTAATCACAATTTTGTTTTCGATGTTTTGACGAGAAATTGTTGCAGCCTCCAAATTTGTAAATATTATACGCACTTTCTACACAGAATTTAATGGTCGCGATAAAGTCTACAAAGAATTATCACACAACTTTACTATCGTTATTTGTGTTCTTCAAGGCTGTGAAATCGCCCCATTTTTGTTTATTTTTGTAATAGTTGCTTTTTGAACCAGGCACGTCTATACTGTCAGGATGGAGGTGTTGAATTTCTACCGGGCGTTAGATTAGACGATACCTTATTCTTATTCGACAATCGAGATTCTGCTCAAGCCACTTTGAATAGATTAGAAGTTGTTACATCAATCGTTATGAAATTCGTGCCCTTTAAATGTCAGTTATTTTTACACTTATATCAACTTTGTTTCTGCAAATTGATGGTCTGGGCAATACTGACAGGTTTATATATATACATATATATATATATATATATATATATATATATATATATATATATATATAACTCAAGCATTATGTCTGACAGGGTGAGTATGAGAATCCCGAAAGCTGGAGTAATTTCTCTAACCTTCGCCATTTATGGATAAACGCAAGTATTTCACGCTGTTTTAAAATCGTATTTACTAGGCTTCTCTACGTGCATCAAGTCAAGCACATCAGCGATCTTGTTGCAGATTTCTAGTAGAATTATTATTATTATTGTCATCACTTAAATTTTTTAGATTTTCCTTTTTTTGCTATTTGTCTTATGATTATATGGCAGTAAAACATTAGTTACTAATGACTTTTGTATTGCTATGCGTAATGATGACGATAACAAAGAAAGAAGTGGTCTAGTTTTGCACATTGACTTTCCCGGTTATAATCGCTTTGCAATTGAGCCTTTTTAAATAATTTTTGTTTATATGCATAATAATTTTCATGTTTTTTACTTCTCGTTTTTCATTTGTAGGCATGTGCCCCAATGATTGTGATACATCAAAATGATAGTATAATTCTAACAAACTGTATGCTTTAACATTAAAGTAGTTCACCTTAGTAAGAATGCGACCGGTTACATACAGGAGGATTGGTGTTTATCACAAGCTCGCTAACTTGATTAATAGATTTCCTGGCGTGAAACGTGCAACCAAGTATTGCTTAAAGATATAAATTATGTATGTTTGACGAAAGCTGCGAAAATTTTATGTACGTGGCTGCAAAGAAACTACAGCCAAAATATTCAGTCAAGTACAATGTATGCGATACTACTTGAAGTAAGAACCACATATCTGATATTCAATAACTTATGTATGAATTGGGGGTTGATCATCGTTTATCAGGTTGCCGTCGTGCTCTGATCATGACCATGGAAAGTCGAAACACGGCAATATTGTGACTGATGATAGATTTGCTATATTGTGTGACTGATTAGATATAATGGGATAATCTCGGGCTCACAAACTTTGTGTAAAGACTTATTATTAGTTTGCTTTTTTTAAGTTAAGGCAAATTTTGAATAGAGCAGCATATAAATATTGTAGGTTGAACATTTGCTTGTAAGCGACATAAATCGAAAACTATGCAGAGCATGTAATAGCAAAGCTGAAATAGAAAATGCCAAACATATCTCTCTTTTTTGTTAATGTTCGCAAAATAAACTATTGCAGAAACAACATTGCTAACTGAACATTTCTCATTTGCTGATGAATACTTTGCATGTTGTTTTGTTAAATCATCTTCTGCAGACGATCAATAACTGATCGAATGTTGACGTGTGGACATATGTTCAATACCCTAAGTATATTATGTTTCTTTTTGTCACTGTTTTCTTTTTATTATCGATGCAAATCAAGACTCTTCGGTAAGGAGAAACGAATGTACATAGTTTCCATGCCATTGAACCCACTCAGCTTGGACACAAAATTTGCCTATCTGTTGGATGCCACTTCTCGGTTATACCTATGGTTGGGGGCAAAATCACGTGTTCTCGTACAGACAAAGGGTCGATTGCTAGCTGATAGAATATCACAGAAGGAACGACGGGGCGAGGCGCGCATTATTGTTCAAATTGAAGGCGTTGAATCGAACGAGTTTTGGGCTGTTTTGACTGGTGCTTGGTGTCCACCACCTCTATCGAATCCCACACGTAAGAAGGATCAAGAAACGGAAAAAATGCAACAGAAAAATGCACCACCGCGGTAGGTATGATGTTTTCGTGAAGTCATTTTTGTATATATGTGTGTATTGTTCTGTTCGTTATACTGGCATGATGCATATTTATTATATATTTATTTTGCGATGGGTATAAAATGAAAATGCTTGCAATTTTTTTTTAAGACAGAAAATGTATTTATATAATAATGAAAACAATTAGTTATTGAGTTTCAATTATTTCGGATATATAATTTGATGGCATTATTTCTGGCAGTGATTATCTTTCTCCCAGGCGAATAACAAAATATTATAAACCAGATTCTTATTATGCCGTTTATTATGGTCAACTATTGATATCATATCCATTGTTTATCTAAATGAAAAATCA
Organism: Eudiplozoon nipponicum; assembly: GCA_029291075.1. NCBI lineage: Eukaryota > Metazoa > Platyhelminthes > Monogenea > Mazocraeidea > Diplozoidae > Eudiplozoon > Eudiplozoon nipponicum. The sequence continues at coordinate 113,536 of JAQBSW010000304.1, forward strand.
ATTTCCGTATTAAAACATAAAACAGGCTTAAGAAACACAGTTAGAAAGGCCATTTTCTGTTCACATGATCATAACTTGACTGCTAAATCTGCTACTTTATATTGCCATTTAGAAAAGCAAATGGAATTAAGATGGAATACATCCCTACATTATACTGCAACGAACATGGAACCCAAAACGCACCTGCTGCGGAAGGGTAGCGCAGTGTATATGGTCACAAATTGAAGCAAATTTTCCTAGGTTCGAGCCATGACTGTGGAAAATTCTGCACAGTACTTAAAGGGTTCCCAATTAGAACGAAACCTGTTTACTGGATGAATTACATTTTCTACATTATACAATGCTTAGTTTATACTAATATATATATCACGGAATTGGTGCTTATATCAAGCTCGCAACTTTGATTCAGGCGAATGTATTTTGCTATTCTGGAAAATTTCTCTCCTTTGCTTGTCTAAAATGCTTTTGGATTTCCTTATTTAGTAATCGCCAGTCTTACACACAAAGTGCTCTAAGCAGCTATTTTATGTTTTTGAACAAGCAATAATGGATTGTTGTTTTGCAAAGTAAAGTTAACAAAGTCTGAATAATCACAGTCAGAATTGAGACTCAATCCAAGGACACTATAGGTATAGCCAATATTCTTTACGACTAGACATAGGAATGGTAGGTAATTCTTCTCATCTTGTCGTGACTGTAGCAATAGCCAGCTTTTGCCCGAGAACGCTCCAATTGTTCTATCTGAAGCTGAAGAATGTCCTCGCAGAAGTACTCGAATTAAGATGAATTAGTCAGCACAATAATGCAAGCAGCCCTCGATCCGCAGTAGTGAGTATGAAATAATAAATAATAGTGTTTTGTTGTACTAAAAAATCGCGCTTTATGCGAGAAAACGCCTATAAATAATTTATTGAAACTAAAGCATTTGTGTTGAGCAAAATTACTTCTGACGGATTGGAAAACTTAGTAATATTATTACCTGCACAAATGAACACTTTGACTGCAGAGTTAGGGATAATTAAATCTCGGCTGGACGACACACTTATAATAAATTTTGAGGGAATCCTCATAAACGACCCAACCAATATCGGTGAATTCAACGATGCCAGTTTGAGCCTGAACATGAACATGCTCATATATATTGGAATCACGGATCCTGATCAGCAGAATAATATATTTATATTTGCAAGGCTTTTTGAACGGTTTTCATCAACCCAGCTAATAGCTTTGGCTGACTATGTTGAGTGAATAGATACAATCGTTTTTCCTAGTACAAAATCAAAAATTCTAATTTATTTATCACGATTTTCCATTATAACTCAACTAACTAAAGATGAAACTCAAGATTTCCATTTCCTAACTTTCGTTTTTTAAATATCATAGTGAGATTTTTTATGATCGTCATCAATTAATTTATCTTTTTAAGTAAGAACTAGATTGAAAATTACTTTATGTAAATCGTAGTAGGAGAGCGAGCAGTTTTGCAGTTATTTTAGGAGTTTCCGATTTTAGAGTTGTCGAATAAGAGAGAAGCAGTGGCTGAGGTAGTCGATGTAAACGTCTTGCTTGCCCATTAATAATGGACATTCTGTGGCGATAACGATAGTGCTACCTTTCAGGTACCTCCTCGAAATGTATCTATCCCTGGATTAATCTTCTTGTTTTCGCCTTCTTCATCATATTATTTTTCGCATTAGATGTGAGCCCGTTTTATATGTGCAAAGTTCTTGCATGTTTACATGGTACCGCATAAGTACACACAAATATTAAACTGTACACATATATAGTTATTGGTGACATTTGTGGTAATATGTATGCAAATCTAGAGGTGTACGCGGCGCTTCCATCGCATCAGCGATATCTTCCAACTCTACGCATTCAAGCCGAGCTGAATCGGAGCAACCACTACCAGCAAATTGCTCTTCAATGACAAAACAGACTCGCGCTAAATCGCAGACACCGGGCTCTGTTGTTTCCTCTGACGAAACTTCAACTTCTGCGAGTGCTGACCAACAAGGTTCAAAGGATGCGCAGCCTGTGCATCCTCCGCCACCGATTATTGAACCAGTACCGGAAACACCTGGGGACCACATCTCTGAGGACTGGCAACTTCCCAAACCCATTATTTACGATGTGAAACTGGGTCGCGGGTATTTAGAAATGCCACAGGTACTGACTATCGAAACATTTCGATTGATACAGCATCTATGTGGTATAAATTAGTTTTTATCAGAATCGTGTTTCTTTTATTTGGTTCTTATCATTTTGCTTTCGCAATTAGTTTCTGTTCACCAGAGGATTCGATATGTTGTATTGCACAGTTTCTATTTAAAAAGTGATTTCTTTTTATGTGTACTTTCAGTATCTTAGATAATTGACTATCCGAGTCAGCTTAATGAGTGAAACCGTTGTTAATAGGCCTCATGCTGCCAAGTATTCTTCTTTTAAACACGATCCATCGGTCAGACTATTATTTCATTCTCCAAACAAAAATGATTGTAGGAATGCGGTACCAACATTGAGACCAAAACCACAATCAGAGCTAGTGGCAATAACTTTCTTTACGACTACGCCACTTAGCGCTATGTTAAAATGAAGTAAATGCCAAAATACTGAGATTAGGTATCAAACAAATCAAAAGTTCATCATCTATATACATACTTATATATATATATATATATATATATATATATATATATATATATATATATATATATATACTGAATTTAATTCGCATGTATAAACGTGAACGCATCAAGAGGTGCTCTACGAATGCTTAGTTTCAGCTCAGTGTTTAATATTTCACGCAAATGGGTGGAACGACAGTGGGAAGTCTAGTGGCTGATTCGTCAATGTACCTTTTGGACAGCTGAGATCTGTTAGATTTAATTGAAAAATACCGTCACACATATCTGAGACATGCTGATGATATCTTAATTCTTGTCAATGAAGATGTAGGAATAAAGGACATTATTGAAGATCTGAATAATTCTTTTGCCAGCAGATTTTCAAAATGTATTTTTGCTGAGACCGGAAGGCAGACAAAATCCACGCAGTAGCCCTAAAAATGTATAAAAATTCTCTATGTCTGTACATATATGCTTATGCGTGTGTGGATGTATTTCCGATTTGTGTTATACTCCAACTCAGTCCCTCTGCTTTTCAAAATCTATTTTATTAGCCGTGTTTTATAGGTATGTTTTTATAATCAAGCACACTGTTACGTGACGCCTACTTTACATTCTAATTGTCTACGTTGAGTACTAAGCTCGAGTTTTAATAGCATTCTTTGTAAACTGCCTAAATATTTTCGTAATTTTATGTGTCACATCTAATTGAAAATTACTTGTTTTCAATGCATCACATACTAAAGCGCTTTGTCTTCCACATACCTCGTCTTATCTACATTTAAAAGAGATATGGTTATTGATTTCTCGACGTGGCATCAGAATCACACAATATTTGTTATCGTGTATAATTTTTAATTCAGCTATTTCTATATGTTGGTAATGTAAAGTAGAGAGATATCTGGTAAATTGTAGCACATCTTTATTTCAAACCATGTTAAGCAACACAATTAGAGCATATTTTTTCGTAAGACCTCGATTGCAAAATTATTTCGCCATAACTAAATAGGATAACCTCAATATAAATGGGTGAATATTGTATTTTTCTAAATTGTCTGTACATGTGTCTAAGCATTGCTTCGAGGCATAATGACAATTTATCTATAAGATCGCTTATTTATTTTTGTAAATATTAGGAAATAGGTAATGACTTCCAACAGGATTTGAACAGGTGAATATTGCTCTGTAACTCAAGTTTTCGAGCTTTCGTTAAAAAACGCATTACATCTTAAAAGTTGTATACTTTATCATAACTTCCGTCAGTCACACGTAATGATTCATTTTTAATTTTCATCATCATCAGAACACGATTTAAAAGGCTCAAATCGTAAGTCAAACGTAAGTTATGGAGGATGAGAATTTCATATCCAAAGTCGAAACAGCAGCTGCTAATCTATTCATGGTGGCCTGAACATAAATTTGATTGTCGTATGATAATACATTATTGTCTGTATAATCAAGATCAACCACTCTACCATTCAAAAGAACTTTGACACCTGTATCCTGAACTCATGAAAGAGTGTTCATTACAGCATCTATTAAAATAAGGAATGGATACGGTATTTTATGGTAATAGACGGTAGCTGGAACGCCAGCACTGGCTTCGTGAAAAATGCTACTGGCGACATTCTGTGCCCAGGCTAGCTCGTAGCAACGTTGCGATAATTGTAATAGACATTAATTTACCCAAAACCAACCAATTTTTCATATTTGGTGCACATTTCCAATAATATTGATCCGTGCACAATATGTCTCGTCGTTGGAAGACTATGAACAATATGGCAAAGCAGAATCGGGGAATACGTGAGCTCAGATCCTGTAACTGTACCTGTAACATTGCGGTTCTACTTAGCTAATCTTCAATGTTAACTACCATATGTATATAACGTGGCTGCTATGCGTAATGCTAGCCTATGCACCGCATTGGTTCTGATGCTCAAGATCAAATTCATTGATAAATACGGTAGAAAGTAGAAACTAAAGCACCGTTAATTCAAGATTGCACAAACTGAGAACCGCGACACGAAGTCATGGTCTCTGCAATCATCCGAACAGAGTGTCGCTGCAAGTCTAGCTTAGCTTAATAAATTGGACCCTGGAATTAACCATTGACTAAGGTGTGAATTTAAGCAATCTGCATAAAATGACCGAAACCGATATTAGAAAAGAATGGCGAACAAAATGGTGAATTAATTCACGCAATACCTTACGATGAAACATGGCGCCACCCTTTCAATGACCAAACATGATTAAATATGACTACTACTACTACAAAAGTTGTGAAATTTAGAAAGTTTTACTGACTGATAAATTGAAGATCTGGTAAACATCAAGATACGTCATCTCTCCTAAAAACAAGGTGGGTTAATTTATCGTAAGCCATGATGGAAAGACCTCTAGATGGTTGTTACGCTCAACCATTCGGCAATTTTGCTCTATCCACTAGATGTTTAAAATCGCCAGACAATGTATATCTTTACTTGAGTCACACCAACACAAGAATAAGTTAGCGTTGTGATAGACTCCTAGTAGGTGAAGAAATCCTTTCTGAAGTTTACATAGCATGTAATTTTGGGCACTTATAATAATTTATTTACTCAATTTTGAAATCAGTGACTATTCCGTTTCTGAAATAGGATAACATCCTTATTCGAAAACTACTCGGAAAGTAGCTTACTAAACGCTACGAAATCGCTTAGCCTCTGAGAGACGTTCGAGAACGCGTCTAAACGAAATTTTATTTCGTCTGAATCGTGAATATGTCAACGAAATCTCCACCTTGGGCCGTATCGCGTAAAACCGCTTCAAGTATTAGCAACCAACGTTTGTCTGTCCTCTAGCTTTAGAACTCTGTTTGACTAGGTTGACCGTAAACGTCTGTGGAAAATTATGGCCGCGCACACCATTCCATCAAAATTAGTCCAAATACTTCTCCACTAGAGTCAAGTGAATCCCTGCTTTACAGATTCAGATGCATTTAGCCTTTAATATGGAATTTAACTAGATTTCCCATAAGAAAAAATTCTTTGCATTTATGTCATCGGCTGGTATTTGAAAGAGAAACGTACAGGCCATCAAGGAATTCAAATAAGTGCGAACATCGGATCTCAATCCTTGACTATTCGGATGACCTTGCTATCATTATTAGCAACTTTGATACTCACTCAGGTATTCTGGAACGCGTGAACGTCTACGCTGTTTAAACAGGTTTGAACAACAATGTGAATAAAATCGAGGCATTCCTTACCTCTCTAACATGGTCAGAATTGCCTATTCTGTATTCTGACTCGGTTACTTAGCATTTTGGAAGTTTCACACACCTTGGGTTATACATTTTGTCCAATGGTCAATCTGAAAATTATGTAAAACAATTCCGTACCAGAGTATGATCATTTTTTAAGTTAATATTTGTCTATACAAAAGTAATACCCGGCTAGTACTGCTTTATCGGTATGAAAGATTGCCTTGTTGTGATGAAGTCATTCGAAAAATGGAGACGTTTTAGCATTGCTGCTCGAGGTTAATTTTAGTGGCACATTGGTCCGATCTAAATACCTACATTTCAGTTTCTGAACAATGCTTCAGAATGATACAACTCGTAAGGCATATTTAACAACAGCGCGTGTGCTGGTTTGGATACGTTTAGCAGCAATTTGAAGAATAACTTGATCCAGAAACTAGGAAATTTTATGATGTCTTATAAAATTGGTTCTGCCCAATAAAACAGGACGTAGACGGGAGTTTCAAAGTCTGTATGGAAATTGATGATAGATTAAATCATTTTTTGCTATTTGATTTATATTTACTGCAATTCGCGTTGCTTGCAGAATGACAATCCAAGACGTCCATACAATCGGTTTATTCCTCCGTGTGAGTCTGCTGCTATACAGTACACTGAGTAATTGACAGTGTGCCAAGCGGTAAATATTGATCTTACTATGTCTTTATGACTTCAAAGAAATGAAAGCAAGATAACTGATATGTTTTTAATTCGCATCTGCAAGAGAAGTCGACAAATCCTTAATTTCACGTACATGTTTCATGCAATTTTTATTGATTTTGGTAATTAAAGACAAGCATTATAGACAAGTTAAACTTAAAAAATATACACAGTTCGTCCTGTTTATGTTGTTATCCGAGTTTGAATTAGAACTTTTCGGTCAAAGAACTGATTGTCATGTCGCCACCGTTATCTAAGGATCGTTGTCAATTTAGAATTTGAACAAATTTTTGGCAAAGTTAAAGACCGTCTATAACGTTATGAATCCGTTAATGTTTGCGCAATGTAGGAAATGTAAATTGACTACATCAATTGCGCTGGCTCGCCGATAATTGTTATATGCTTACAGTCCGGTTGCTCTGTTGGGAGCTACTTTTCGCGTCACCGAGTAGTGTCTGTCATAAGAACGTCTCATTAGCCTTGTGTCTGGGTTGGTTAGTTTTGTCATACTAACTAACCTATACCTACTCACTCTTTTACCATTTCTTTTAGCATTTTCAGAGGCTCCATTGTTAATTTGATCGCTTATTTATTTTCATTGATATGGGGTTGTGGAGCATAAGCGTTTCTTGAAGGAATGTTTTGTAAGTGGTAGTCGATTATTTGAATGTTTGATCTGTGTTTGATTCGGTCGTAGTTATTGTCTCCAGTAATTTCTTTTTCATATTATTGATCTATTATTACCGTAGATTCATCAAATGCATGCAAATGCATCTGATGAAGATCTACGGTAAGGTAGATCGAAATATTATGAAAAAAGAAATTTACTGGAACAATGAAAGCTGCGTTAGTCAAAACGCAGATCAGGTAATTTCAATAAGCGTTACTTGTTGGTGTATTTTTTTAATGGTTGCCCAGCGACCTAAAGCGTCTTTCATCAAACTGTAAACACGCAAGTTGAGAAACTAGTATTCTAGTCATTGATATGTTATTCGACTTAAATGCCCAACAGTGCATTCGATTGCAACAACTAGTTTTCTCATCACTACCTTTTAGTCAAGTTAAATGCATATTTTACGCGTATGTTGCAAAAGAATATTGCACCGTTATAGGTAACCAGAAATAGTCATCATCACAATTGTTTTCAATGTGTTTAAAGTCATTTACTCTGCTGTTAATTATTATATACTGATTTATATATTCTTTTTTATATGTCGCTTTGTCATGTTTAGCTGGATCTTCCGAGCAATGGACAGTTAAGCAAAGATTTGCTTGACGAAAAGCATGTTTATTTAGTAGACAGTGGAGGCGAACTCTTTGTATGGATGGGTGAAAAGTCTAGTCGCTTTCTGCGATTCGCCGGCTGTCGTCTTGTTCAAGAGTTGGCTGGTCTAATGCCGCGTGGCTGTTATGGTGGCGCGGAACGCGTCTATTCAGAAGCCTTATCCGCTGCGAATAGTCGCCAGAAACCGGCAGAACAAAGCGAGGCTCAGGGACAAGCTACAGGAGCGTTTAGCGCTAACTGGTTGAAGAGGTCACCGCCTCAGATTTGCACAGCTGGTAATGAAAATCAGGTAAAATCTCAGATGTATTTACGCATTTTGTTATTATACAGATCCCATATGCCTTTAACTGTGGTCTTTGCATATAAAAATTTAATATAATATCGTTTATCCTATTTAATAAATAACTTGCGCATCGCAGATCCAACAACTAAGTGTGCTTAAGGAAATGTCACTGTCTACTTTTATCTTTGTCCGTAGCCATATTCTTTGTCAGCCTGACGACTTGGAGGCCACAATCAGTTGTACCGGAATGGTTATCATCTTTCATTTTTATTGTGCTAAAAGGTAAAAGTGATCCCTCTCTTGGTTCAGCCTTTAGTTGTCATCATCTACTGTACTGACATGCATGAAGAAGTAATGAAGAATTTACTGCTGGCACAATATCCTTATTATAGAATAAAAACAATCTACGTTATGTCCCTTGATCTGGCTTTCACCTCCCGGAAAATCGGTCACATTAACGTAAGTAGTATTGAAAAGAAACACCGGAGCAGAACTTTGGCGCAATTATCTCATTCGAATCTCAGTCATCTTAGCTGGTTCTGAATTTGTCCAATTGAGAATCTATTTTTTTGGCATATGGCCTCTTACTCCTTTGTTACCAAGTGTAAGGGTGATTCCGATTTTCATTTATATATGTATTTTTGTATGAATGGTGAAACTTGTCAGCTGGTTGGGCAATCTTTCAATTGTAATATTTATTGCAAATCATATTGGATTTTCGTGCATTTACCAGTGTCATAAACATACCTTTTTAACGACTATATTTGTCCTTTTTTATTATACACTGACGCTTTTAAAAGACACGACATTAATTAGCAGCTGGTAGAACCGATAAGTTTACGCTATGCTAGTTGACTTGGTTTTGATATCATTCACCACCAAACTTTATCTACCCAGTGTGAGAAAAAAAATTCCAAAGCGATCTACACCTAAAGTTATCTACGATAGGCATTGAGTTTGTTGGCAATTTAGGTAGGTGCATTTGGAAATTGATTTCATGCTTATCGGAATATATACCAATATAGTATATTCAAAATAACATTCGTGCTGCTCGTACATCTATAACTAAACATATTTGTCCTAATATAAATGCGACATGTTAACAAATCTCGCAAACTTGATTTAAAGAACTGTTACCACCACCCGCGCAATCAATTATTGTTTAAATTGTATTGCCTATATATGTATATGTGGCGAAAGCTGCAAACAGTTAATGTTCGTGATTGCATAGAAATTGTGCAGCCGACATTTCCAATCAAGTTCAATGTATGCGAGACTGCTAGAGGTGAGAGCCGCATATCTAAATTTGATTTCCATATATATTCAATGCGGTTTGATCCTCAATAGTCAGTTTGCCGTCGTACACTGATGATGATCATGGAATGTCGAAACGCTTCAGTGCGTTGCGGCTGGTGGTAGTTTTGTTATGTTGTTCGACGACTGGTTAAATACAATGGGATTGGTGTTTACTTCAAGCTCGCAAACTTGATTTAAAGAACTGTTACCACCAACCGCGCAAACAATTATTGTTAAATTGTATTGCCTATATATGTATATGTGGCGAAAGCTGCAAACAGTTAATGTTCGTGACTGCATAGAAATTGTGCAGCCGACATTTCCAGTCAAGTTCAATGTATGTGAGACTGCTAGAGGTGAGAGCCGCATATCTAAATTTGATTTCCATATATATTCAATGCGGTTTGATCCTCAATAGTCAGTTTGCCGTCGTACTCTGATGATGATCATGGAAGGTCGAAACGCGTCAGTGCGTTGCGATTGGCGGTAGTTTTGTTATGTTGTTCGACGACTGGTTAAATACAATGGGATTGGGGTTTACTTCAAGCTCGCAAACTTGATTTAAAGAACTGTTATCACCACCCGCGCAATCAATTATTGCTTAAATTGTTAACAAATCTCTTTTCAGTTCTAATAAAGGCTGGGTGTGTGAGCGTACTTCTCTTTTTCGAGACATTGGCAATAAATATACGCTGTCAAGGATTGTTCAAACCAAAATATTTGTTACTGCACTAGCATTAACATGCGGTTCCCTATGCGAAACTTTGTTTAGCTGTTTCTTTTTTTGATATATTGGACTAATATGTATATTCTTTTTATGTGTATCATTCTCTTCTATTAAAACGAAATTAATTCATTTGTTCATTTTCTCCAGCAAATCATTTGATAAGATGGATCGAAAGCACCTCTTTGCAATATTTAATGTTTTTTTAAAAATTAGTTGAGAATAAATGTTTCTCATTATTTAAATATAAAATGTTAGATTTGTTTACCTTTCAAGAAGATAATACTGGAGCATTCGTTAAACTGGAGATACTTCTGTTCTACAATACGATTTAATGGAAAAAACGTAGGACCAATTTAAATCCGGTTATGATATCTTTTGCATATCATAATAACAACTCGTGTAAATGTAAATTATGTATTGGTATGGAAATGCCTCTGACTTATCATCGATTTTCACGCCAAATACTATTTCAAGTTATCACTTTAAACGATACGTTTTTGTGCACAGTGCTGTCCTTCTTGTTGTGGATTTGACCGCATTTTTCTTGTGCGGGACAATTGATAGCACTCATAGGTCCATTTTCAGATGATGTAATTTTTGGCCTCAATTGATGGGTTCTCACTTGTCCCTTCTTCTTTAAGCCATCAATTAGCTGATTGTCTGAAAATGACGTTGGGACAAGATTTTCCATTGAAAAAGAAAAATGGAAAATCTTGTTCCAACGTCATTTTCAGACAATCAGCTAATTGATGGCTTAAAGAAGAAGGGACAAGTTATCACTTGTCCGGAAATCGAAGATTTTCATTTTAATGCAACAATTGGCAATTTAATATTGATTAAAATTGCACGCAATGTGCTCAATATTAGCACTTTATCATACTTCATTTGTGCACTCAAATTCAGGATTTGTACTTTATTCGGTGTTCAATTTCGCACATCGAGGTAATGCCACAATCTGAATAATTCTTAAAAAGAGTCGATGCAGCCATTTTCTTGTGATGTGTGTATTTTCATTAGTCTGGGCTGTCTATATTGTCGAAATCCACAAAAATAAGCAGTTGTGTAAGACCGGAAATGTTTCAAAAACTTATTGGCAAACGGAATGGATACTTTGAAATTTATTGCGATGTTCACATTAACATATGTTACATTATCTCAGTATTTTTAAAAATATTGCTGCGAAAACCTGTCTGTCATTTGAAAAAGACATTTCATGAATTTCTCAATCATCTTTGTAGATATTTCGAGCGCAATTCGTCGGCTGGGAAGAGTTGCTTCAGGTCGATTTCACTCGAACTGCTGAGTCGGTTTCGAAACGCGGCGCCGACATTAATGCCATATTGGAGCGTGATAAGCCGAAAACTGACTTGCGTGCCCTCCTGGCGCCCCGTGAACCAACGATTGGTTGGGATGAAGCAATGACTCTCATCAGAGAGTTCAATGAGGATTTAGTCGGTGCTCCAGAGCAAACTGAAACAGGTAGCTATGTTGCTATGATCAGAAATTCTGGTATTATTTAAGATAAACAATATCACCTAGCTAATTACTTCTCTCTCAGCTTAAACTGGATATGTTGAAAGCTTAGCAAAATAAAAAGTTCATTCATAATTCCATTTGCACAGAATTGTATCTTTATATCCTATTTAAACGGAGTTCTGTCTACTATACTAATAATGATCATGATCATCGGCAGCATCAACAACATTATCATCATGAGCACCAGCATTGGCATCATTATCGTCATCATCATCATCATCTGCGAGAGCAGCATCATGGGCAGCTATACAAAAGTCGTTAGTAACTAATGTTTCAAATGAGAAAAAATAAATAAAAATTCTATAGTTAAGAACAAATTTTAAAAAATTAAAAAACGAGATGCGATTATAAGAGATAATAATTTAGTAAAAAATAGGTGAGAGTGATTTATGAGGGGGAGGATCTAGATAATATGAGAATATTTCCATAGATAACACAAGGAATGAGGCAACCTAGACCTCTATACAGCACCATTATGGCCAAGTCAGCTTGATAGCAAGACAATATCGACAATATAGCTTCCTTGCTGTTTTCAATGTGTTGTGTCATGAACACTCGCAGCTAACTCTGCTCAACTAAGAAACGCACGTTGCGAAAATGATTTTACTTTAAACCTACAGCAATATGATCACTGAGCTCGTGTCGATGCCATACACGTAGGGTTTCCAACCAAGAATTATGATGCGCACGTGGACCCTATCCTGGCAGACGATTGGATCTTATCCTATCTAATTTGGATGTAGTTGACTTTAACTGTTTCTGCCATGTCAAAATCTGCCAACCTTGTTTCTTACGCCAATCTGGCGCTGGATGAGAGAATTGTGCTTTATTTGGCAATCGTAATGAAGGCATACGCAAAATGTGACCAAACCTTAGTTTGTTTCCTAACGAGGAGCAATTGTTGGCCGATCAAGGAAACGTCAACGTATGTCTGCATTGGCTATTCGTTGTTGTCAACCTACATGTGTTATGCTTCTCAAACAACGATGTTCGAATGCCTGTAAGCGTCTAAAATCATCAACTTTAAGAATCCACATAATAAAACCACATTTAAAATTGCATTGTAAACGAGACCTCTAAGGCAGTGTGAAATACTCGCGTTTATCAATATTTGGCGTAGGTTGGAGCTAGCTACTAGCTTTCGCGGTTCTCATAATCACTTTGTTAGACATATTGCCTGAGATAGTGATAGAGCTGTCAAGGTAGATCAACCTCTTAACTATGTTCAGATTTTACTTTGCAGACGCAGAGTTGATGTGAGTGATGGATAATCCTATAGAAGTGACTCACGTTAAAAGGGTACGAATTTCATATTCAAAGACAGAACGATGACTGTTAATCTATTTAAGGTTGTCTGGTCAGAATATCGGTTTTCGAATAATAATACGATATAGCCTATATGGTCAAGGTCGACTAATCTACCGCCCGAGAGAACATCGGCATTTGCATCCTGAACGTATGGAAGAATATTGTTCATAACGACATTATTATAAAAACAAAATGTGGAAAATAGGCATCGTTGATGGACACTACTCCTGGTAGTGAAGTTGAGCGATATTTCATTATCAACTCTAAAGCGACCATAAATGTTTTTGTAGAAAACAACTACAATATTTACAAATTTGGTACGTACACTACTTTTCAACAGAATATCGAATAAAACATTGCGATCGACTGAGACAAATGCATTCTTGAAGTTTAGAAAGTCGGCTATTATGGGACGCCGATATATATGTTGCTTTTTCTGTAATTACATTTCGACTAAATATTGTCTATACCACCTCGCCATGATTGGAATACAGACTGTTCTTTTATAATCAATGATTCACACGGCGCATGTAATTGACGTAAAATAATCTGAATGAACATTCTAGGTATGAATGGAATCATGATGGTTATTCTAAGAATGACAATTTCCTCATTTTAAAACAGGAATAACGGTCTAACGCCCTAAGCAACTGACATGCTCTTTTCATTCCATATAGTACAAAAGATATTAGTCATCGAGCTACAAGTGATGATCGAGATCTGAGGCTTTGTGATTTATATTTTAGATCGTATTTTATTTTTCAAACGCCGACTATGTTGTCAGTTTTACGTTCTTCCTTGTTGATAGAAACAGACTTATGTGGATTTTGACAGATGTATGTGACCTAGTGAACATTTTATTGAAGTGCTCTTTCCACTGATCAGGAAAGCAAATTCCATCGTTGCAAGATTATTTTAACGACCACTTTTGTTTTGCTGTTGTCTAGTTTTCTCGAAACTTGTTGTCAAATAAGTTATAAAAACAATGATCTTTGCCTGCCGCGCGAACGTTTTCTTCATTTCTTATACCCTTCCGGTTCAAAAAGAATCCAGATTGGCACTCAGAATGTGCTTAATTTGGCGACTTGTAGATTTATGAATATTATTATAAGTCGAGTTACCAGGAATTCGGCACTTAAATTAAACAATCTCCACCAAAATTTTCAACTGGATCTTACAATACCACATGCGGAAGTTACGCACATAATGCATTCCATATCTTCTCTTCATTCACAGTATGCTCGAATTTTCGCCGTCAAGGCTATTTTATATTGAATTTGGAAAATTTTCTAATTTTTGTTGGAAAGAATGCTTGTCGAGTTTTTAAATATATTTTTAAGGCTTATTCTAAATTCGCTATCGAGCAAGGCTAGGTGTAAACCTAAATCAGATTAATTCATGATCTAAGCCGACATTATTGTTAAAAATTAATGTCCTGAATTGAGCCGTGTCGTCTATAAGTATTAGTAAATAATCTGTTTAAGTCCACGATTGTCCAGGAACCAGAGGATGCTAGGTGACGCAACATTTTACGCTTCACCAGAAATCTGCTACTTAAGTATAAGTCATGTTCTACACAGATATCCAGTGGTCGTGCACTAGTATAGTTTCGCATTGACTTTAGTATCTGTCAAAATCAAAATTATATCTAAACGGTTATGCTTTGAAGTTAGAAACCTTAGATGGGAGTAGAAAGCGTTGATTTTGTCGTCTGTGTTGCATTTGGTGGTAGCTTATGCATACATAACGAGAAGATAGCGTTAGTTAATGTTTTCGTTATGGGATTCATTGAACGTTTTTAGTTGTATCGCACGAAGTCTGCTGTTTTTCTTGGTGCAGTCAGTAAGAGAAGCGGAAGCCCGTGAACTAAGAACAATATCAATATCTTATTGACCTGCATGAAACGAATCCGAAGTACCAACGTTTCGAAGCCCACAATGTCCGGGTATACTCCTAGGATCCTGAGTTTTCGTTTCAGATACGCATCATGTTGCATTTTTTAAATTTATGTATCGTACGTGCTCGAGCATCCTTTAGCACAGTTTGTTTTAATGCTAAAAAATTAAATGTATTGATCTGAATATTTAAACAAGGTTTAGTAAAATGTAAATTTACCTGAAGTATTGCTGATATTTGGAAAGATGGCATTTTGCTCAATAATTTCATTAACATTCACTTATTCATTAAATCTACAATAAAGCAGTTGTTAGATAAAGAATTGGCGTAAAGTGTATGAAAAGAGGCAATACAGGAAACGTAAGTAGCTGGTTTATCAGCCCTACATGACTTAGCAGATAGCATGACCTTTATTGCCTTGCGCGATGTCCGACGCAGTGTGTTTTGACTGTAAAGGTACACTACGTCGCCTATTTCTGTTAGACATGGTTTGTATTCAGAATTTTCATTCTCTTAAATGGTATACCAACCAAGATTTACAAGCAACATCTATTCGAGTATTAGGTTTTGAGACACTAGAGGTCGAAATTTCCTTCCGAAATCGAAATTCTGCATTCGTGCCTTGCACGCTTGTTCGTGTTCTGTCACTAATAATCTAACATTTAGTGCTATTACATCGGAAAACCGAACTGGATGCTTCACATGAAGTATGTGTTGAGTTCAAAAATACAAGTTAGGTAGTTTATCCGGATTCTCTCAGAGTTTACTATTATTGTATCATTCAGCCTAGACTTAATTATCCCTAATTCCACAGTTAGAGTGTTCATTTGCGCAGATAATATTCCTACTAACTTTTCCAAACCATCGAACGAAATAATTTTTCTCAACACAAATACGTGATTATTTATCAATTACTTATACGAGTTTTCTAGTATAAAAGCGTCCATTTAGTAAAACAAAATACAAGTAATTAGTATTTTTCATTAACTTCTGCGGCTCCAATACTGCTTCCATTATTATCCTAGCTTTGCTTCCTTGTAATTTGTGCACTTCTGCGAGGACTTTCTGTTTTATTCACGGAGGCTCTAAATAAAGCCATTGGAGCGTTCTCGTTCTCAAAGGTGGCTTTTACTAAAGTAGGATGGTGTCTGTATCATGCTACAATTTTTGGTAAGACAAACTAGAACCTGCCGTTCGTCAAGTCGTAAATTTTTAAGTCTACTTGTCAGAGAAACCTTGTTAAAGTGACTTGATTTGTTATTTATTTTTGATAACGATATGGAGAAATAAATCGCGTTAAAACCAAAAAATTACTTACGCAGAAAAAAATAGTTTCTATTTTATTGCGGATCTACGGATTATATAATATATAATACATATATATAAGTCATGAATAAACATTTTGTATATATATATATATATATATATATATATATATATATATATATATATATGTGTGTGTGTGTGTGCATGCTTCGCATTTATTTTTTGTTCATTTACGTTATTGTCATGTTTTGGTGTCATCATGCATAAGGCGATACGTCCGCACCTAATGGCATGCAACTGGGCATGGCGGCGAATGGTCTGAGTGCAGCGGCCGTGGCCGCGTCCGCAAGCCTTCAGCAGTTTGTCATGTTGGACGGGAAATGGCAGCCAGTAGAGCCACGCTGGTTTGGTCACTTCTTTTCCTATGACAATTTCATTGTGATTGCCCGTTACTGGGTAAGTTAAACCTTATTTTGTCCACTATATGGCGCTTATTGCTCACTTAAGCAATCACCTCCTTTTGTCATTTATAATGAAATAAATTGTAGGTCGACTAACGGCGGTATCTAGTTTGTCAATTTCCACCGGGCAAGTAGTAGATTTAACAATAATTGATTGCGCGGGTGGTGGTAACAATTCTTTAAATAAAGTTTGCGAGCTTGAAGTAAACACCAATCCCATTATATTTAGATATGCGGCTCTCACATCTAGCAGTCTCGCATACATTGAACTTGACTGGAAATGTCAGCTACACAATTTCTATTGCAAACAATTAATGTTCGTAACTGCATAGAAATTGTGCAGCCGACATTTCCAGTCAAGTTCAATGTATGCAAGACTGCTAGAGATGAGAGCCGCATATCTAACTTTGATTTCCATATATATTCAATGGGGTTTGATCCTCGATAGTCAGTTTGCCGTCGTACTCTGATGATGATCAAGGAAGGTCGAAACGCGTCAGTGCGTTGCGGCTGGCGGTAGTTTTGATATGTTGTTCGACGAGTGGTTAAATACAATGGGATTGGTGTTTACTTCAAGCTCGCAAACTTGATTTAAAGAATTGTTACCACCCCTCGCGCAATCAATTATTGTTAAATTGGTCAAGAGAAACGTAAATTTTATTAAAAGAAATTGGTCTTTCGAATTTTATTTTCAGTTGCTAAAATCGATTTTATTTAATTGTGGCTGACTTCCGTGGATAAGTAATGCACTTCAATGGCTTCTTGAATCGATAGTCGCCAGTCTACATGGTCTGCGCCAAATTTAGTTAGTAGTTACTCTATTGGTGGATTCTGTAGATTTGCTGAAGCCCCTTGCTACGGAAGTCCAATTTGAGTGAAAATAGCCTCGTTTCTAGCTGATCTCCATAATGAAAAGTACTAAATGTTCAAAGATATGGTGTAAGAGTTCATTTGACGAGTTTTACGTCAAGTTTTCGATGAAAATATTCAAAACAGCGTAAGTGTTATTGTTATAGATGCTTCGATGGTTGTTCAATTCGATATTTTAACGCGAACTGAAGCCTTTATCAGTCAAGCACTGCAGTGAGCCCATAAATGTAACCTCAGACACCAATGTTCCAATATCTTCAGTTTTAGCATGCCTTCAATACACGAGGTCTAGTTTTCGCACTCGTAATGCAGAACTGAACGGATAGCAGCTTTGGAATTCAAAATCTTAGTTCGAAGACCTATCTCACTCCTTTATCAAAGAGAATGTTTTGCCTTCCAGAAGGCTTGCTGGGCATTGTCCAAACAATTTCTTATTTCATTGATGATCTGATTATTAGAAGAAATTAGTAACCAATAGTAGTTAGATTGTTTTACGTGGTCTATGATATGATAAGAGGCATTTAGAGTCGAATGTTCAAATAACGAATGTTTCTGACATATTTGAGCAGCGTAAGACTTGACCCGTTCCAGCATTCTTCTGAGGATTCCGCGTTCACTTTCAAGGTCCAATATCGAAGTACTGCCACTATTCTGAATCCCTTAATACCACATAAAAGAATATTTCATTATTCAAGCTATGACTGAGTTTAACAGGATTGTGGATAAATGACAACGTTGTCGTACTGTGGAATATAGGTATGATGCATCTGACTCTTACCGTAGACGCGCGCAATGGCACAGTTAGAGATGTAGGAACTTCTCTCACTTTGGATTTATTTCACTAAGACGCCTTTCACAATGATCCTACTCTACGGAATGTTACGATCAACTGTCAGATGCAGCCCGGAAATCACGGTTGCAGATAGCTATTTACTTCATAAATGTGAAGCGGTATTTCAAGATACGGTGCAAGGTAAAGATTCAATCGACACATCTACAATCAAGAAAAAAAATGACATTGGTCTAGTTGCGTTGTTTTATGTCTCTCGGTTGCTAAGCGATTCAGTTGAGGAAGTGCAGATATCCTCGAGGTACCTTTCATTAGGCTTATTCTCTGCTAGTTTTCGCTTATGTCTGAGTCGCCACTTCCCGGGAACAAGTAAAGAAGTGTCATATTCTAGCCAAAAGAGAAGGTCTCTGGTTCACAAATAAAACACAATTAATGATGAAGATGCAAGTTTGTATTAGGTTTTGCGAACCTAGTAACAAATTAGTTCAGTTGTGACCAGAAGGATAAACCAAAGGCAGCATGAACGGAAAGTATAATCTCATGCACATTCGTTTCGTGCTTACTGGCGACTCATCAGTAGGAGCCGGTATTTCGCCCTTTAACCACTATATATTTTGTAGAAGAATGTGGAATAATAGGACGGTACAATCTCCTAGACGAATGTGTAAACCTGTAATAGTGAAGCTAACATCATCTAAAGTCAACACAATACGACTTGAATGCTAACTCACACTATATAATATATATACCGAGTCTGCAAAGGATACTAACACTATGGCTATTGGTTTATCCTTCTGGTCACAACTGAACTAATTTGTTACTAGGTTCGCAAAACCTAATACATACTTGCATATATATTAGGTCTTCGCAACAAACAGTATTTAACTGTAATGATGAAGATGGTCCGATAGAGCAATACCACAGGCTGTATAAACTTCAGCAGGGATCCCGAAATCTGGCGGCGCTCTTTTTCTTGAAGTATTTCATTTTGCGATTATCTCTTTTTTTGTTGAGTCACGATTCCCATTGTATGTTTCTTTTTGAGATTTATCAATGAGAGGACAATGGAGGGTTATCGAGATGTTGAGTATCCGATCGAAGTGCTTCACTCACCTTCTAATCATTCCATTGAGGCTTGAGATGGGCTCGCCTGCTCCTAATTGCCTTAATGCATTAGTCGGTACATGTGTCTAAAGTCAACGATATTAACAACATTCCCAATGTTGTTAGCCACATCTCTTTCTTACATCGATTTCAGTTGGTTTGTGCATGACATATGGATTTGTGCTTTAAACAGAAGTAATCAGAACGACGTAAGGTGCTGCAACGTATCTGATTAAATCAAGTTATTTTTGTCGAAACGTTATTGAGCTGAGTACAGAAATCATGGTCGCTTTGCGTCGTTACGGGAATATCATTTAGAAATTATTTTAGAAGCTGGTACGCTGGGTAGCAATGTCGGTGCATAGATTGAAACTACTCTGAGGTTAGGCGAATTAACGTTGAAGCGGGCCACTGCGATTTTATTGATACTTTTTAAAAAGAAAGTAGGACCGTGTTGGCTGTTCGACTGAGAGCAAAAGCAACTAATTTTTGGCCATTATTGTTAGTAATTTTGATCTCTACTGAGATATTCGGACCCTGGAGAAAAATAACTAAGGCTACGTGATAATCATGTAGCATATGCATTGTTCGAGCTAAACTTTCGATGTTCAAAGGTTGTCCTTCACTTCAATAGGCAATGAACATTCGTTTTTGACTTTTTTAAATTGTTACAGCTAGGATATTGTGTATCATAACTAATAAATTAGCATATCTATATTATTTTGCGAGTAAAAAACAGGAAATTGAATGTAAAAGTTGACAAATTTTTTGCATATATTCATTTGAGATTGTGATAAAGTGTATAAATGTTTAAACGATTAATTGGTGTTTTGTCTCTCTCAGTTTGTTTGAATTTTTTGATTGTTTTTACTCTTAAATGTCTAAATGTATTCCATATTTGATACTTTAAAACTGTTTGCCATGTGTTAGTACATACCGCCTAGAGAGTTGTTGAATTTTGTTATTTTCTCATTCTAACTGCATTCCTAAAATATTTATTTATTCTTGGCCGTTAAGAAAAAATGCATATGCAGTTATACATTAGGTATTGCGCAACAAATTCGTGAAATTCGGCGAGACTGAGATATGGAAATCGGTATGAAAAAACGGTGTAATCTCATGTAAATATGCGTTTCGCGCCTACTGGCCACCTATCAGTAGGAACCAATAGTACGCCCTATGCTCACTATATATTTGGTCAAGAAATTATGGAGAGTTAGGCAGTGCCGCCTCATGCACGTTTATTTATCGAAACAATAAACAATAATTGATTGCACGGTTGGTGGTAACAATCCTTCAAATAAAATTTGCGTGCTTGAAGTAAACACTAATCCCAATTTGTTTAACCAGTCGTCGAACAATATAGAAAAACTACCGCCAGTCGCACGCACTGACGCGTTTCGACCTTCCATGATCATCATCAGAGTACGACGACAAACTGACTGGCGAGAATCAAACCACATTGCATATATATGGAAAGCAATATTAGATATGCGACTCTCATCTCTAGTACTCTCGCATACATTGTATCTTGACTGGAAATGTCGGCTGCAAAATTTCTATGCAGTCAAGAATATTAACTTTATGCAGGTTTAGCCACATATTGCTAGTCAGTTTGCCGTCGTACTCTGATGATGATCATGGAAGGTCGAAACGCGTGTTACTTTCGGTAGTTTAGCTATGTTGTTCGACGACTAGTTAAATACAATAGGATTTGGTGTTTACTTCAAGCTCGCAAACTTGATTAAAAGAATTAATAATTAACATGAAACGCATACATGCATCAGTTTAAATATTTTGCTACTGCTGACTTGTATATCCTCCTGATTCTATATTAACTAATTTGTTACTCGGTATGAAATCCATAATTACGTCTACATTGATTGATGTGATTCATTCGAAAAGTCCTGATTTGAAAAATAAAGGCGATAAATATCAAAAAACGAAAACTAATGTAATATTAGATGGTTTTATTAGTGTAGGATATTCCTATCCTCTACAGTGTATGACACACCTGGTAATAGTTACCATCGATCTTTCTTTATCTATAATATCCGCGCCATATAAGTTCGCCGCGGTGACTTCCAAACCGCTGCTAAACCAGAATGAATTGTTGTATTGACTAGTTTTGTGTAACAATCTTAATTTTGTCCATATCATTTACTAAATTTGAAATATGTTAATACTTATTTCCAGTCTACCGTAGGCAGTTAAACAGATACGGTTAGGACGACTGCCTCAGTCCCAGTGAAGAAAGAAAGACAACATTAAAGGCTTTGCTTTTAGGATTTAGAGACTAAACATGTTTAAAACATCGTTGGCTTATATAGCCTCATCACATATCCATTCACGAAGTAATTCAATTAAGGTGTGTAAAAAACGGTCAATTAAAATTTCAGAATTTAAGTCGAAGTTCACACATAAGAGCATTACGATATAGTTTATGCGCGACCCTCTTCCTCTACACGCCAATTTAGGTGACTAGAATCGAGTAATTACTTGAATAGATTGAGGTTCACATAGAAAAACATGAGTAACCGTTTATTCCGCTTAAATCCTTGGGTGATCACAGAAAATTGTAACTGCATAGCTTCCGAGTTCATTCAATAAGCACACAAAATGGGTATTTGTAGTAAAATCTAATAAAGCGAACAAATAAACATTTCGCGTTCTAAATAAAGCCGATAAAATTTGCATAATATTGATTACCAGTCAGTCACTCAAACTAGGGATCTGAACAACTATCCACTAATGTAGCGAGGCAGTCAACTCGTTCTATCTGCACTACTAAAGTATGCATAGCATATGCTTGAACGTGTCCAATTAAATATGATTAAATATACGCGTATCTTCATCTGAATGGCCAAGAAAATGTCTGTAAATTTCTTTATGCCCATGTCAAAATTAAATGTATGAATGCGGAATGTGCGTATAGCCTATACAAGTTGATTATTATTTTTCTTTCAATTGAAAATAAAGTAAGCTGGGGTAGAATTAATAGTTATGAAGCAATCATTGACGCCAAAATATTAAAAGGATGATGAAATCTAATATAGAAGTCAGTGTGCAAAATATTAATCTCAAGCTAAGTTTAAGAATAAAACAAATTAAAGTAGAAAATAAATTATCTTCTAAAATGTAGATTCCCCTTATTTAGTGAGGCAAACGGTTGCTAATCAAAGATGTGCGCGAATAAATATTCCACGAAATAAAGTCACCAAGCTGATAGATTCATAATCAGGTAACTAATATTGAAGGATGATCATGAAGGTAATCTAAAAATCGATTTCCAAGATCTAAGTTTATAAAGTCATATATTGACTGAGCCTGATCCAATATTCTAAGTGGTTTTCAAGAGTTAGCTTCTGATTTTGATTCGTGTAGCCTTCTCTATTATTTGTATGAAACTATTTTGATGAAGGTGGGATATATTTCATAAAATTAACACATGGTATAACTGATCTCCAATTTACGAAAATAAATTTTTGAGGCGAATTATTTTTTTAGGTGTTAATTTAATTAGAAATGATTTGATATTTCAAAGAGATATTTATAGGACGAACACTTACTCTGTTACCTTTTTAAATTTCATGTCACACCATCAATATTTTAAAGTAGGCGACACTCGGAAAGCTTACAACAACATATATAAAACATAGAGAGGTAACATTAAGAAGACTAATAAAAATTCAGTGCCTACCTTTTCCGTCTTAAATTAAATGAAACTACCATGACGGATGTCGTAAATAGATGCAATTCCATGTCAAAATACGTAAAATCAGGTAAAGCTAAGGAGGATCGCAAAATTTAGTAGCATTATAATACAGCGCACATTTAGCTGATACGGTTCTCTCTTGAAATGACACATTTTTACTGGTAGATAATCTTATTTCATAATGGATTCTTGAGTCGAGACATCTGGTTTCAGACTCCTATTACTCACCCGTATCTTGTACGACACAAAAATACATAAAAACTAAAATTCTTATGCACATACGCGCATCTAAACATGGCTAAATTTATTATAATTTATCCTTAACCTGTTTTTCGATTTGCATTAATTCAAATATAATCTGTTTACTGTATCAATCATACATCGTTCTAAAAACGGAGATCGAAGGTCCTCTAAAACTTCAACCTAACAACATTAAAAAATGCTAAACTTAACCTGGCGCTAAACGAGAAGTAGTGAAAATCGGTCAGTTGTATTTGGTATTATATTAAAATTGTTTCGTGTATTCATACCACACCACTGTAGAGATTTCTTGAATACTATTATCCATATTCATTGACTGTTGAGATGTGTGGTTGGTGGTTTTCTCAAATTCAGAAACGGTCAATTTACATTCATTATGAAGAGACGGTTATTTAATTAACTTAGTTTGCTTTTAATTGCTACTGGTATTATTTTCAGGATTTAGAAGATAACTTTTCAGATGAAGATCAGGCGGAGAATGGAAAAAACGCTGCAGATGGCTCAGCGAATAAGCAGGAATGTGCTGATGCTGAAGGGCAAAAGAAAAAGGAAAACAAAGACGACGAATATGAAGAGGAAGATGAGGAACGTCAACGAACTGTAGTTTTCTTTTGGCAGGGGCGCAACACTTCAAACGTTGCTTGGCTCCAATTCAACTTTTCTGTACGCAAGGAAATGCAGTCGCGTTTGTCGGAGAATCCGGTTGATCCCAACAGGCCACTCCGAGTGGAATTTAAACATGTTAAACAACAGCAGGAAGACTTGGTGTTTCTGTCTCATTTTCGGCAGCATTTCGTGATTCATGCCTGGCGCTACAAGGATCGATATGCAGATGCACGCATCAACAATGTCCAAATGTATCACCTGCGTGCCAACGGAAACCCTATTGCGACTAGATGCATTGAGGTAAATATATTAGAGCATGCTGAAAAGTTTGCGGGGCGAATAACAACATGTGCATGCGTTAAGGATAATTGGATGGTTAAGTAGCGTGCCAGAAGTACGAGCTTTGCTATTATTAATATATAGATAAATAATTAAATCCATATCTTGTCCATAATTTTGTTTTTCTGGGCAAATACCATGGTGGTAACCAGGTCAGATGTAAACAGGAGTATAATAGGTTATTTCGGGTCATCATGCGTTACCTCTGTTTTATTTAACTCGTTACTATATGAGTTTCGTTCAATTTGTCGTCTCCAGTAATTGATGCTGAATATACCTACAGTTTTCACCTGAACCAGTTTATAATTCATGCATATATACACAAGCAGAGATCGGTGTGTCCCGCAAAACAGGTTTTAGTAAAATATGGAGCCATAACCGCAAGATCAAAGCGTAGCCATTTTGGCCACTTGTAGAACGATAAAAGCAGCAGGGGGTCCACTGCGAATATTCGTGGAAATTATGCTCCGTTTCTTTAATGATGTACACCGATAAATACATACATGCATTCATGCACGCATATGTAAATACTGGCAAACACGTAGAAGCATAAGCAAATAAATATATACACATATTCGTGTATAAATGGATATTAATCCTCCAAATCGTAGGCGCCAGTAGTGCCTAGGGTCAATTGACTGAAATATCCTTTCTATCGGATGACATGGAAACCACTGCGTATGATGACTGGGTGTATGTTCTGTTACTAGGATGTAACGTTGTCAAAAAGCTTTCCTGCTGGCTTGGTAGATGATCTCAGTTATCAAAAGAAACGATTGGAGTTAACCAATTCTCTTTATCTCCTGTTAGTACGGACAAGATTCTGGTTGGAGCCCGCAGGTAGTCAGTGATAAAATTATAGAACATAAACAAGTATGCTTGGACTTGTTAATTGTGAAAAATCATTAAAGTTCTTGGTCATTGCTCAGTTAGACGTCTAACATCGCGATATGCTTTGGTCACTTAGAAGCTGGCGTCAATGGTCGTTTGGTTAATTAATTGATGTACATGATTTCAGCGAATTCTGCAATAATTATACTGGTGACCTCATAGCAGAACGCGTTCTCGTCAATTATTGCATATCCGAGACCAGGGAATAAGAACCACCGTTAAAAATGCCAAAAAATCTAAATAAATAAATTAGGGTATATTCGGAGTCAGCTAGATTCCTCCTGTGATCTGATGAAGAACAAGCTAAGTTTAAATGTACCAGCTCATGTTTATACCAGATGTTCTAATAAGATATTTTACTGGTGTTTAATACTACCCTTGGAACTTGATTTTAATATGATCTATCGTGGACTATTATCATAATCAAGTTTGCGATCTTGATATAAGCACCATGTAGTGTGGTGTCTTTTCAGTAATGACAGGTTTGGGATGGTTAGTTGGAACTTTGGGTCTAAATGGAAGCCATATGAACTCCGCCTTAAGTAAAAATAGACTAACCAAGTTACATTAGTTAGTATATAACTGAAAATTGTGATTAGTGTAGTGTGCGGCAGGGTAGTTCAGTGCTTAGAGCACCAGATTCCAAGGCGAACGTGCCCACGTTCGAGCCCTGTCCGCGGCAAATTCTGGCCAGTACGTAATGAGTTCCCATTAAGGACGAAACCGGTCTACTGGATGAATTGTCTTTTCTACACTATACAATTAGTTTATACTGACATATGTAAGTAATTAATGGGTCAGGTGCTTAGATCAAAATCGCATCCTTGATTATAATAATTGTTATCACCGCCCGCGCAACCAATGTTCGTTTAATTTTATTGTGGACTATGTTAGTTTTTTAATTTCATACATAAATCTAATTGTGCTTTTGTGTGTCTGTTATGACCTGAAGATATTACCCTCTGCAAAACTGTTGAACAGCGCCTTCTCGTATGTGGTGCGCGTACCACCCCGCGTTCTGGCCAAGGCCAATTATGACAAATTCAATGGGCGTGCTGCCGTCTACATTTGGCTTGGCGAGAAATGCAGTGAACACGATGAAGCGCTTTTAGAGAGCATTTGCAGCCAGCTTTACCGAGATGTAAGTTTTTCTGCTTGTCTGTCTTGATTTTATTTGCATATGCGTATCTATAGACTGTTGCCTTATGAGAGCGGAAATCACTGGGAAACGGATAACTTACGAAAAAAACTAGGCCGGTGATTTCCTCAATAATATTAGAGGAAATGAAATCACAAACACCCGCGAATTCCATAATGCATCAGCCGAAGCGCAGGATAAACTGAATTGCCCTAAATACTGAGTCATGAAGAAAGGATGAAAGCATGCAAGCTACTGTAGATGAACCTGGATTTTTGACTCATTTGGTGAGCGGCTCCTTATGCAATAATAATAAAGAGAGATAAAGTTCTTTGCGAGCTTGACGGAGGGTAAATAGAGAACATTTTAACATAAACCCTTCAATCGGAAGTTGGTTAGTGTTTGTTTCACCTGCCTATTTCGTTGATGGAATTAGTAAAATACGTTCTCACGTGCATGAACTTAAAATGTAATCAGAGACAAGCGACTGCTGGCGCTACTTTCTTTTTCTGGTGCAGAAAACATCAAAATTATGCACGGTCGGCTTCCATCCGCTTGTGCTGGTTTGTATTGGTCAGTTAAGCCTAAGGAAACTCTACATGTTAGATACTTTTTGTTTCGGAAAACTAATAAATATGCAATTCTGTATTCGGTGTTGCGCACCTAGTAACAAATCAGTTCAAATGTGACTAGAAGCATAAACTTAAGTCAGCATGAATGGAAAGTATAATCTCATGTGCACATTCGTTTCGGGCTTACAGGCGACTCGTCAGTAGGAGCCGGTATTACGCCCTTCAACCACTATATATTTGGGTGAGTATATGGGACAATTGGATGGTATAATGTACTATACGAATGTGTAAATCTGCAGTAGTATAGCTAACTTCATATAAAGTCCTCGACAATGCGACTTCAAAGCCATTTCACTATATATAATATATATACCGAGCCTGTAGAATATACCGATACTATTTATTATAATCAAGGTTGCGATCTTGATATAAGCACCTCACCCATTAATTACTTACATATGACAGTATAAACTAAGAATTGTATGGTGTAGAAAAGACAATTCATCCAGTAGACCGGTTTCGTTCTTATTGGGAACTCATCATGTACTGGCCAGAATTTGCCGCGGACAGGGCCAGTTCATGATGAGTTCCGAATAAGGACAAAACCGGTCTATTGGGTGAATTGTCTTTACTACACTATACAATTCTTAGTTTATGCTTCCATATTTAATTAATGGGTAAGGTGCTTATATCAGGATCACAACCTTGATTACAATAATTGTTATCACCGCCCGCGCAACCAATGTTCGTTTAATTACCAATACTACTGTTGTTGTATCAGTACGTGAATAATCTACATATTGTTTCGTGGAATGCACCAGTTTTCCTTGTTAGCTAGTCATTCTTTTAAGGCTAGCGAATTGCACAAACACGGCATCACCATAGTTTGTCTCCATGAGACCAAAGTTATTTTGTTTACGCAAACATCGCTCACTTGGGCCTATCTCACAAAGAAGGCGATTTTTCATCCATCTCAATTTGTGAGTAATCCGGCAAAATATTTTTCATCCTTACCGCTATCCAGTGTGGCATCAATAGTCTTATTTGATTATGGCGTTACAGTTTATTTTGTGCTCTATGCCGGTTTTCATTTTTCCAACCTATTCCTGAAAGTCATTAACATGGACGCACTACCTCACAACAATTTTTCTAATTCACACGATTAATTATTTGAAAGGTTATTGGTAGTAACCTTTGGAGTTGATTGGGATTCGGACTTCCTAGAGTTTACCGATGATTTGAACACCAAACCAGGTTCGATCTGAATCGGAAATGGAGCTTTAAAAATGGATTCTGACATCACCATGCTCTGTAACGGAAACTGATATTCTCAGTCTGACAAATTTGGCAAACAACGTCGTTTGTGACAAAGTGACCTCTTGATTGTTTTTCAAGATTCATATCGTAGTGTCGTATAAGTGGTCACAAAGCCGCTAGAATCGATATCTTAATATTTTAGAGTCTTCCTTTGTGGGAGAAAAAGTCCAGAACTTTCTGCACACACATTTTGCCGTGATTTGAATAGAGTAATCCATCCCAACTAACTAAATAAGTGTCGTTGTCTTCCCTATGAACAAAAACTGGCGCACACACTAGCCAATTATCAGACTATTAGTTCGTTCTTTTCTGCACCAAATATGGTCACTCCCATTGTACTCGGAAGGATTCATGACGAGCTAGTGATACAAGTCAAGGACAATAGTTCTTTCCGGTAGCTCCTTGATGTGCCATTACCGATGCATATAATTTTCCAACCTGAATTATATTAGCTGGGACATTCAAACTTTCTGTGTCCAGGCTATCGGGGTAAATTATATGGGTTGTTGTAATCACAAAACGTTAGATCTGCATTCTCCCCACCGAACTTTGTTATTTTCGATCCTGGTTCCTTGATCACGCCTCGCTGTACTATCCGTGGATCTGGTAGATTTGCATGATTAATTTTGTCCTATTGACATAATCTCTTCTGGAACCCACTGTGCAGTTGGCCTGGATTTTCTTCATTTTTTTATATTTTTGTGCTTATAATCAGGCGCTGCGTCTAAATTTTGTCGCAGGCAATGTAATAGAAACAGTTAAAAGACAACCGATCACTTAATGATGCGGCTTTGACTAAATAAGATTGATGATAAAACATCTATATTGGTACGCTTGGAATGAAAAAAACAGGTGTGCCTTTTACCATAAAATTTTGTAGGATTTTTTGGACTTTTAATATTCAACTGATATTTCATGCGACCTGTACAGCGATAAAGTTCAATGTGTCTTAGTCATATATAAAATACACATATCCTAAACTAAAATAGAAAATATATTTTCTTTGTACTAACTTTGATTGGTTGCCAGTTTTTATCTGTAGCTTGTCTGTGTAAGTAGGTCTGTTTATTTAGCCTAGATCTGTTTTTTTAAATCGCTATTCTTTTTCTCCTTCATGGTTTTACTGTGATGAGGTATTTCAAATATTTTTGATTTGTTGGCTTGTTCGGATCTTAAAATTTATAATTTTTAGTTTTTTTCTTCGAAAAGCCCTGGGACCTAGCGCAATCTACTAGAAAGTCCACCACTATATGTATAAGAAGGCTTTCTCGGTAGAAACGAACAATTCAATTAGAGTGTCTAAAAGCAAAATCTGTACTTGAACCTTGTTCAGCATAAAAGTAGCCGTTACAAAGGCTTGCCAAGCATTGGTCTTTCCGAAAATTCCTGTGCAAGCATATAGTGGAAAAAGTGTTTACTCAATTATTCTTTCCCGCTGTATTGACTTTAAGACTGAAGCCGAAGTGCTTGTTACTTCTGAGTTTGGTGAATCGGAAGCGTTTTGGCTCGCGTTGGGCGGCAAGCAGGTCTACGACAAATCTGCTGAGTTCATGCAACATGTGCGCCTGTTTCGCTTGTCTAATGAGCAGGGATTCTTTAGTGCCTCGGAGAAGTGCGCTGACTTTTGTCAAGAGGATTTAGCTGATGACGATGTCATGATGCTGGACACTGGGGAACAGGTAAGTACTGCTGAATTTATTTTAACATTCTCATGTTCAACGGCTTAAACTTCGGATGCTATTAATCTTATGTCTTCATGTGTGTTTAACGTATTCTTCTGTGTTATTGGCGAATTGATTCTGTCCATATCGATGCCGATCTGGTGGCTTATTTTCTATTAGCACACTATTGAACTTTTGCTTTCATAGGATTATTCTACATCAAATTTCGAAAGCCAGTTGGTCATCTGTTTTTTGACTTGCTTTTCTTGTATTCTACACAGCTTTGATTGTTCAAAAAGTTTCTGTTACCAATATATATATATTCATATACATATACATGCAAATATAAAAACAATTAGGTGAAACTGTCGTCAGGTATGTTTATTATTGTGAAACATTCTGACCACCGCTTGTTATACACCGCTACGTACATTTTGAACCTCGTTGATCGTGAACACAGTTTCAAGGTTGGGAATTGCGTTGTATCCTTGGCTGGCATTGCTTTGTTATCGCAAATGAATTATTGGTTTTCTCAGTCAATAGTTCGTGAACGATCATGGTAAATTATAGTTGAGTCGCATAGATTTGTCTAGATGTAATTTATATTGAAACATTTGAAGATCCTTCTGAATTATATCAAATGAATTGAAGATTATAGAAACAATTTCTGAAACAGAATGACTATTCTTTTTAACAGAATGCTTTGCACGGCAGGAAATTAATTTATTACCTGATCCTTGTCATATGAATAAAAGTATTTGCGCCCTTATGTTACTCATGAATAGTTAGGGGCCATCTTCTGGAACCCTTTATCAACGGTAAGTGCTGATTTTTATTCATCGGTTAAGCCAGGGAAAATCTACATATTATATACTGTTTTAAATTAATTATTGTTAAATTGTATGGCCTAGATACTATTTGTTGCGTAGAGCTAATATATATGCACTTATGTATTAGGTGTTGTGCACCTATTAACAAATTAGTTTCAATATGATTAGAAGGATAAATCAAAGACAAGTATTGGGAAAATTGGAAATAATTTAGCATTTGTGTTTTTACTCGTCTATCTTACCGTTGATAAGTGTGCCGGGGAGATGGCCTCGAATATGTGGTATTTAAATATAGACAGTAGACGTAGAAACATTATTTCGCCCAACGGAGATCGGGTAATAAAAAATAATTGTCACATATATTACTATGTTCTTGTCAATGGAGCTATTTTTTTAATATATTTCATTACCATAATTTGATGTCTACGTAAAGCTGCATTTGCGTTTGTTAAAACCAAATATTTATTTATTTTCTTTTAATATACACGAGTTTATTGTTTTAAAAATAAGTTATAAATTTGATTATTTTCCCTACAAGTTATTTCTGTTCTTCTTACATGTCCAAATGGTAGATTTACGTTTGGTGGGGTCGTAAAACGTCTGATGTGGAGAAAAAGCTATCATTGCAAGCAGCCAAAATGTACAAAGAGCACATGAGCCGTTTACAACCAAACAGACCACGCCAACTGAAGCTGACAGTGAAGGGCAGTGAACCACCAGCATTTCGACGTTGTTTCCACGCGTGGGGCCAATTTAACGACCCGAAGGAGTAAAATTGAAGCCGCATAAAACGGCTGACCTGCTCTAGGATGTGTAGTAATCACTACTTCTCTAAGATCTGACGAATTGATTCAATTTAACCGCTGTGGGAAATAAACTTGTTAACGTCATTTATTTATAATGAGTATTTTTTCCCAAGACCGCGCGCCTTTCTATTCGAAAGCCGTATAAAAACCGGAGAAAACTTTTTCAACGCAGTTTGCGCAGCTCTACGCATTACAGTTAAATGCTTTCCGGATCAGCGTCCTTGCAATATGTCTTGTAAATTATTTAATTTATTTTCAAAATATCGAATTTAAATTTCGATTTTATTTTTCAAGTCAACATCAAACATGTTAATACACAAAATTGGGCCAGATGAATTCGATAATTTAGGATTAAATTCAAAAAAATTGCAAAACATATTGATCGGGTTGTAATTAGTAAAGCATTTAACTATCAAAGGTTGATGAAGTATTAGCCAGATTTGTTACACTATTTCCGCAATTTCGATCATAAGCTTCGTGTGTCATCACCGGCTTACGTTTATTATTCGCACGAAGCAGAAATAAAATAATAAAACAGTTTTTTCAATAAAGCATTCATTAGTTTCGCGTATGTAATTAATGTTTATTTGTCTTAATTTCGTTTATTTGAGCTGTTCAATTATCTATGTTTATTTAAAATCAGTCACATGGCATACCACATCTGGCATCAGTCACGCTTATAAACGGTTCAGCAGATATTCTAGTCAAGTGCAGTTTATGTGAGACCCGGAGTGAG
The DNA here is from genome assembly GCA_029291075.1 of Eudiplozoon nipponicum. Taxonomy (NCBI): domain Eukaryota; kingdom Metazoa; phylum Platyhelminthes; class Monogenea; order Mazocraeidea; family Diplozoidae; genus Eudiplozoon; species Eudiplozoon nipponicum. The sequence continues at coordinate 145,797 of JAQBSW010000304.1, forward strand.
ATCCGGATATGAGCTTTTTAAACCATTGTTCATTTATATATATATATATATATATATATATATATATATATATAGTGTGTGTGTGTGTGTGTGTATAATGGTTATTCCTCGTTAAGCAATGTATTTTAATGCTTTTAGATGATCAAGGAAGTTTAGAAGACCTCAGAACGTGTAAATGCCTGTGTCTATAGGATGAGTTTGAAATAGAAAATTTGTTGATGTTTATTTTAATACGAAATTTAATATACATAATAATCAATACATGTCGAATGATTCTTACTGCCAATGTTTAAGCTCCAGTTTTTGTGCGTCTCCATCAATTCTGCCACGACGATAAAAGTGTATCTATATTTATCTAGTTTGTGCGAGAAAATTAACTGTTTTTACAACTGAATTTTTCTGAGCTGATGAGAAAATGTAGTTATTTAAGTTTTTGAACAATTAAAAGTGTGATTATTTGTCCACTTATGTTGATTTTGGCCTATTAAACTTGCTCTGGTGTAAGTATAGCAAGCTAGTTATGCATATGTTGAGATAGCATTACATTTTACATAATTCATTGAATCCTTGTGAGTCGGTGTGCATTGCTTATATTTCTGCACAATAAGTTTTGCTGCTGTGTTGAATTACGTTGAGGGATTCTAATTGACTGTTGAATCTTTTTATTGAAGTGATCATTGACAATGTGGATTTTCATGATTCGTAGCAATGTCCCAGCGTTTCAAGTCTGATGATTCATTGTCATATATTCATGCAAATTATTGCTAGTTTTGGTAAAAAAATATTTAAATGATGTCTACATACTTAAAATAATCCTATATTTGTAATTCGTGTATTGCACATGTGACGCGTTTCGACCTACCTTGGTGATCATTAGATGCACGGATTTGAAGCAGGTTGTAATAATCTAATTAATTATTGAGTATAATTTATTTTGATCTCCCCAGTCATTTTCCTCATGCTTTGATGATGACTTAGAATGATCAAATTGCGTTAACGCGTGTAGCTGATGGCAATTTCGCTATATTATACGACAGGTTTATTGTTGGTTTTAATGTTTGCATTATTTTGCATAGTTCAGCTGTTTTATACCTGGTCAATCCTTTTTAATTTTTACTCAACTACACTGCGCTGTAACCAATCATTCATCTCAAAATCCACTATAAATTTTGCCAGAGATTTAAGACAGTTTGACGGTGCAAATGGCAGCATGTATACACCAACCGTTTGTATGGACAACTACCATTTTTGCAGCAGGAATTTTTGGATGTAATGCGTTTCTCTAGTCCATCATGATGAAAATCTACGATTATAGTGCACATCCATATGTGTGAATGCAAATAAATAATATTTTATTCGTGCATTTTGCTAAGTTAACATATACCTCAGCGCGTTTAAAACACAGACTGATTAATTTTGTTTCAAAAGGCATGCACCTCAAATATTGCCAACTAAAGTAAGAAGAATTGATTCAAGTTTCTGCGCAACAGACATCATTAAAACAGCAGTGCTTTTAGATTTCACGGCCTTTAGATAAATAATTTTGGCAAGCTCCGATTAATACTTTCGAGTAGAATGTATTTTGGGCTTCCCGATATAAATCTTCTCACTTTCTTGTTTCTTCTTATAGCTGTTATTACCAAACAAAGTTAATATTAACCAAAGTGCTTGATAGATAGCAGTTTGTGCTTTTTTGTTGATTGATGATTCTCCATAAAGGTAGGCATGTATGTATGTATATGTGTATGTGTGTATGTATGTATTTCCGTATGACTGAATGTATGTATTTATGCATGCACGAATGCTTTTTAGGTTGTTTATAAGTTTATATGTATTTATGTAGGCATGCATTTATTTATGCATATCTTTATGCGTGTATGTAAGTATGTATGTATCCATGCATGCATGTGTTTTTATGTATGTACGCATGTTTGTATGTGTATGCATGTACGCGTGTATTTATATATGCAGGCATGTTTGTATGCTTGTACGCACGTATGCATATATGAATTCATTTAATAACATATGCATGATTGTTAGTTTGTTTATAAGTTTATGTGTATGTATGTGTGCATGAATGCATTTGTTTGTGTGTTAACATGTATGTATTTTTGTGCATATATGTATGTATGCATGTATGTATGTATGTATGCATGTATAAAAACATGCCTGTATATTGGGTTACTGTTTTATCTTAATTTTTGGTATACTATTCTGGTTTAAATATAGCTTTAACTTTTCTTGAAGATTTATGCATATACCAGCTTTCGAAATTATGTGCACTGTTCAGTAGAAAAATTTGGATGGCGAAGACTTTAAAGGCCGAAAATCATCCTTTTTGGAGCTGACTTTCGTATTATTTGAATTTACAACTTTTGTTATATTCACAGTTGCTTTTTTGGAACAAAAGAAAACAATATTTTATTAACAACTGAATTTATATAGTATTTTATGTTTATTGGAGTAAATTTATTTCATGTAGTGGTTGCTTGCAATGTGGATTGCGTGTGTCGTATCATTTTCCAACATCAAAATCGATTTCGAAAAAGCAATTTTATTAAAATGTGTGCTATAAATATGTTTTCAGACGCCAATCCTGTTGGGTCCTGAATAGTCGTCTGGCAGTACTACATTCGACGTCACCACTAAAACTATCGATCTCTTGGACATGATTATTTTATGCTCACATGAACTCTACTGATGGTTGTCATAGTTCATCATGTTAAAAAACAGAGGAGCATTTTAAAGGGGCAAATAAATAGAGCCTTTGCTTCTTTAATGATGGAGCATAATTCTCATCATCCTACAGACTAGACTTATGTCTATATTAGTCATCAGTTTGTCATATGAAAGTGCCTTGATTTTTCTTTAACAAATGTCATCAGTTTATATTTGATTGAGTAAATGAGAACTGGACTGTTTTTTTAGGTTTTATTTACGGCAGTCAGGTGAGTAGGTTTAGTTCACGATGCATGCTAGACGCATAAATTCCTATATAATAAATTTGAATTTGTAAAACTTCCATTTGCTTGATTATTCTCGAGAAACATTTTTTATTTGTACAGTTGGCTCATGCTTGTATCAAACTTTGTCCGGACTGAATAGTCTTTTATTTGCTAATTCTTCGCAACCATTAATACGCATGCGTAAAATTTGATTAATTAAAGTTAGTGAGCTAAAGGTGAACACAAATTCTATTGTGTGTAATCGGTCACATAACACAGTAAAACTACCGCCAGTCACATGTACTGACACATTTAGACCTTCTATGATGATTATCAGAGCACGTCGATTAATTATATCGTACTTCATTTCAAGTGGTTAGTATGAATGGCGTCGAAGTCTTTGGAATGAGGGGACGAATCAGCACCCAGTCACCACGAAGAAGAACTCAATGCGTTAGTGGAAATTGGGGTCAATCGAACCTTTGTAAAACTGATAGTGCAAATCTAACACTCACGAAATAAAACCGTGGATATCCTAAATGTGTTGATCGCATTGCCCAATTCAATGCAACTTTCAAGTAGACAAGATGACTGTAAATTTAGCATTAAGTTAGGTTGTCAAACAAGATGAAGTTCGTATATTCGTAACTGCAACGATTTGTTATTTGGCTAAAACCAAATGCCTCTTTTCATCTTACCAAAGTTAACGGAGAACGTATTGGAATGCGTGCGTGCTCTGTTGCGAAGACCAAACACGATTTCATGCATATAGAATAAATATATAACAGATTAGATGCGCATAACGAGTTTGAAGTGAACCAACATTGTACTTCCGTTGATGCAAGCGTTTTACGATTATTAACTACTTCTCGAAATGAGTTAGCTAAACGCACTACCACGATAAGTCACTGTATAAGCAACACTCCGTATTGCTCAAGAAACTAGAAGACCGGCAGGTCTGATCAGAATATTATCCAACGTAAAACAAAATCATATGTTAGTGACGGGTAGAATGCCATTTGTACATAACAGGAATAGTTTAAAAAAGTGTACTAAACAACTTTTTTAGATGTTAAAGGTTTCTTGAAGGAGTTGCCTTGATGCGCACCTGGAATAATTGTAATTACCTGATCTGCGTTAGTCAAAACGCAGATCAGGTAACTTTTTTAGATGGTTGGCCTGGATCTCACAGCTCACAGCTTATTTGTGAAGTACACCTTCTAATTAAATTTGCCTAAGCTATGTATTTTTTTGGGATATTCTCCAGTGCTCATTAATTATGGACAGTGCAATTTCCTATACTGCGCCAGTTGAAGCTATTTTTAAGTCAAAGCGTAGGGAGAGTGCGGATAAATATATTGTAAATTGCGCTACCATATCTAACTAACAAGTTACTAGGCATCTCATGAGAACATAAGAATATCTCGCTAACATAGACTTATTATAAATCACATCTTTTTATCAAAAATACATGAAAACAGGTGCATGTAATCTCGTTTAGTTAATAAAGGTATAACTTAATATTGGAATTTGAGGTAAGCATATTACCCATTAATTAGTATGTCTATGTCCTTTTTCAATTAACAGTGATGGAACTTTGCTAAATATTATCAGAGACAGAGTAAAACATTTCGATAACTTCGAATACTCATAAATAAAGACCAAACTCTTCCATCTTGATAGATTTGCTATAGAATATGTGAATTGATATCGATCAAATGCAAGGTGTTGTTGATTGACTGGAGCAACGGGCGTTCAGAAGTTGTTGTAATTCTCAATTTTGGTGAAATATCTTGAAATCCATTGTGTTGGTACCATGTACCAACTCGGCAACCAGTGTTGGTGACAGGTACCGACTTGGAATCCAGTGTTGATACCCTTTACAGACTCAGTACGTATATTATACATAGCGAGTTGTCTTTTAAATCAAATTGTCGAAGACTTTATATGAAGTTAGCTTCGTTAGTGAAGGTTTACACATTAGTATAGGAGATTGTATTGTCTTATTTTCCCACATTGCTTGACTACATATATAGTGGGTATAGGGCGATGTGCCGGCTTGTAATGTTGAGTCGCCAGTAAGCACGAAACGCATGGGTACATGAGATTATCCATTTCGTTCGTTGAACTAATTTTTTATCGGGTGCGCTACACCTAATACACAATTGCATAGAACATAATAAGTCGTGAGTTATAATTGAGATAACGTTCTGTTTTTTATTAGATACTGCCAAGGTAATTGATGTCGTGGCCAGATAAATATTCGTTTCTCTAAAACTAAATTATTTTGTGATTTAAAATCTATTATTATTCCAGTGGGCATTTTTCTTACTTCTGGACATGTTCCTATAATCAGGCTTGTAATTCCTGTACGGCAGACGAGATATCAACTGATGGCCATGTTTCTCTTAATTGATATAATTCCAGCTAGAGTGAAAAAAATTGTCACGGGACAGGTATGTCACTATTTATCACGTGTAATGTTATGCGATGTTTAATATAGGAAATTCATGTCTTTACTGGGAGATTGATTTGTGAAGCACGAAAGTTCTTCACTTAAATTCACCAATTGTCGTTCGCTAGCACATGCACTTGAATCTTCAAAATTTTGTGTGACTGGCTTTCTTAAACAAGATAAATCTTTCAGGTTAAATTGCTTGGTGAATATTGGATTTAGATGGACAGTCTTTGAATAGGTATGCATAAATAATTTCAGTAAAATAGCACTAAAACAGAGTTTCATTAATTCTCCTAAAATTAATAGCCAATCTATGTGTACCAAAGGGCCGAAAGTTAAAAAGTAACTGTTTACAATTTAGTCAAAATTTGCTTTTAAATGAATGAGAGCAAATATTTCAGACATCTTAGTGATAAATTGTGGCTGAAGGAATATGTAAAGAGCTAGCAATTATTCGTCAAGCCACTTTTCCTCACTAACAATAGTTTCAGCGAAATAGATGTGAAGTTCAATTGTTATTATCAAAGAACGGTAAAATATGGATGCTGCGAAGTTTGTCTATGCTAACAATCAATGATTGCGCGGGTGGTGGTAACAATTCTTTAAATCAAGTTTGCGAGCTTGAAGTAAACACCAAATCTATTGTATTTAACTAGTGGTCGAACAACATAACAAAACTACCGCCAGCCGCAACGCACTGATGCGTTTCGACCTTCCATGATCATCATCAGAGTACGACGGCAAACTGACTATCGAGGATCAAACCACATTGAATATATATGGAAATCAAATTTAGATAGGCCGACATTTCCAGTTAAGTTCAATTTATGCGAGACTGCTAGAGGTGAGAGCCGCCTATCTAAATTTGATTTCCATATATATTCAATGCAGTTTGATCCTCGATAGTCAGTTTGCCGTCGTACTCTGATGATGATCATGGCAGGTCGAAACGCGTCAGTGCGTTGTGGCTGGCGGTAGTTTTGCTATTTTGTTCGTTGACTGGTTAAATACAATGGGATTGGTGTTTACTTCAAGCTCGCAAACTTGATTTAAAAAACCACTGTGTATGTTGGTGATACTTACTTCCAACAAGTAGAGAATACACGTTACGAGCTTATTTTAGCCTCACTCTTTTGTAAAGTATTGTTTTTAACCATGGTGAGTGTTTAAAGTCACCGCAAAAATCGACTGCATCGTCATAATCTGTTTACTGCTAAGTATCCACTTAACGCGGTCGGTTAAACTGAACATAGCCGACTAAGGCACTATGGATACCACCGCGCATATGGTGGCGAGACTTAATTTCGACACGTAGGGAATACGCGTTGCCAGTTGACATTTGCCTTAATATTCTGTATGACAGCTTATTATCATCGTAGATGATAACAGTATTCGTAGAAGTCAACTACAGTTTCGTAATTGTTTTTCAAATCAGGTTTACTTTTACCCCTTCAGCGCCGGTAATAAAAAATAGTGTTGTCGGTCAAACCTGATAGGTCTAATGTGTTGTGCATGCCACTGTGCACATTGTAGTGAGATTTACTTTCAACAAGTGATAAACACATATCGCAAGTTCATTAAGTTATTGCTTATTATCAAGATAAACGCTAACAGCCCTTGTATAAATCGACTTCGCGCCATAATTTGTTTTCAAGCTATGGTTAATACTGTCTCTTTATTACTGTTAAAGACAAATATAGCGATATCAGTAAAATAGGACAGACTATGGCACTACTACTACTATTACTTTCGACAACTATAGAATAAGCGTCGTGAGTCTACTTTCGATTTACTATTTTGTAGAATAGTTCTTTTTATCGTGATGAATTATGACAGTTATCGTTAAGATAGACTGCAGTGTCATAATTTATTCGTAAATATTGGCAATAATCTCCTTTCAATTTAGAGTAGAAAACAAATTATGACGCTGCAGTCTATATTTACGATGACCATCATAATAATAATAATAATCAATATCTTAATTTATATTGTTGCGATAGTCAACTCGCGATTTGCTTTCTCCACTTGTGTCAAATAAGTTACCACCATATACACCGTGGTTTCCCCAATGCATTTGTTGGCTCTAATGTTTCTACCGACAACGTTATAAAAGTACTTAATGGAAGTGAGGGGTAGTCTTAACGCTATCTTAAAAAGTTACTGTGTTGCATTCGATTTTACGATTTCTATCACCATTTGTCATTATAATAATAAATTTATAATAACATGGTAAGCAGAACTCAACTCGTGACACGTAGTCTCTTCCTTTTCAAAAAAAAATTCTAACCACTCTTTGCACATTGAATTAGTTCGCCCTGTTACATTTTGCCGACATCGTTATGTGGACTATTGACGGTGGTGAATTTTTAAAACTAGCCTTAGCACGAAAATAAATTCTTGCTCTGCAGCTGATATTTACGACGACATTTATCATTTACCAGCATTGTAATCAACAACTTACTGAATATTTAGGCGAAGGTCGACTCATGACGTGCATTCTCCAAAATAATTCTCACTACGTTATGCACAGTGGTTTTCACAGTGCATCAGTCGACCCTAACGAGTTTTACTGACAGCATTTTTTGCACTCTTAACGGCAATGAAGAGATATTAACTCATAATGGGAAACAAGTTGTGACAGTGCAGTAGAATTTTTCGTTGACTCACTATGATGTTAAGTAATAGTAAGGCGAAAGACAACTAGCAACGCGAGTTCATACTTCTCGGAATTAATTCACTAAATCCTCTACAAAGTGGTTTCCACACTTCCCAAGTAGCCCCTATTATATTTTGCCGACTGAGTTACGTGGATTATCAAAGGTAATGACGATATAAAATTAGTCCTAACACAAAAATAAATTATGATACTGCAGTCAATATTTACAATGATAGCAATAATTCACCATGATTATAACCAATTTGTTACGAAACATTAAAGTGGAATATATACCGTGACTTGGGAACAAATTCTGACGCTGGAATCGATTTTAAAAAGGATTTTCATTATTCACCCTGATTATAGGAAATATCTTACAGTATATTAAGGAAATGTGAACTAGCTAAGTGTAATACGTACTTGACTATTGTAATTCTCACTATCATATGCACTGGTAACACTACAACGCTTTTGGGTCTTAACTAGTTTTACTGACAGAGTACAGCTGAAGAAAGTTAGTACGGAAAGTGTACCACTACTCTAATATTGCGGCAGTGGATTTTTACCTTGCTTTCCGATGAAAACTGAATATATTCCAACTCGCAACGCGTATCCCATTCTTGCCAACTGTATGTCTCAACAGCATATCCAAAGTAGACTTCACAATGTTTTAGACGGCCTTATCCGGTTTCACTGGCAGTATTATTTTGAATCGAGCCCGTATTGCCGCCTGTATCCATAGAAATATCCGACCCGACAACCGTCGGGCACTAGTTAGTCAACTCCGTAGTGGTGGCATAAACATTGTTGGGTCTAATATAATACAGCCATCATCCTGTTCCATGTAAGCATCGAAATAAATTTAACAAGGCAGTAGCATTTTGTGCCAAATGTGTAATGGTGGATTGGGATCAGGCGTGCCGAGCGCGAAGGCCAGGATTTGGCTGCTGAAAAAATTGGTTATTGGCGCCTGAATAAAAACCATCTCAGTAGTAGTTCAGCTAGACAGAGTGACCGCCTGTGTACCTTAACGTATTGTAGTTCAGACACCTGGCTGGCCGAGTAACAGGCTGGTTAATTACTGTTATTTAAAATTTATCGGCTTTATTTAATCGCTCACTGTTTAATTATCTGCCTATTTAACATTTATATATATATATTTATTTTGTATGCTTCTATATTGATTACGTGTAGAAGCTATTCGGATACATTTTCTGAGAGCCAACGAGTTTATGGAGTTTTTGCTAATTTTCACTGCCCAATTATAAGCTTAATAAACATTAATTAGATTTTATTATTGAACTTTGTACTATGGGTATATCATGTAAATGTTTATTTAAGCGATCTATTATTTAGTAACCTAGATTACAGTAGAAAGAAAGAGAGATTCGTGTAGAAACCCTGGAATTTTTTGTGTGAACATCGGCCTACTTGTTGAATTTTTTAATCAAGGTCGTGATCTTGATATAAGCACCTGACCCACTATTTACATACATTTTTCAGTTTAAACTAAGTTTTGTAGGGTGGAAAAGAGAAATTCACCGCCCGCGCAAACAATGTTCGTTTAATTATATGAATTTGTAATTGTTTTTATTATATCGATTATCAAATTATTTTCTAAATGATTGTACACTAGGGATTTATAAAAACATTAATGATTTGCTATTTTCCAATCTCCAAATTCTATTATTACGGCTGTTAACGTGTCTTTTCTTTTTAACTGGGAATATGACAGTCGTTCTAACTAGATTATGTAGAGGGGAATGGTACTGCACTATTGACAGATCGGCTATATGATGATGGAGCAACGTGTGGAGGTTCAACATGCGTTGACCACCACAGTCTCCATTATAAGAGGGCTGCCCGGTGTTCTTTTACATTTCACATATAACTATGAACAGTGCGAATTGTCATGAATCCATACTGCACCTGGCTACCGCAAACACATTCATTTCCGATTCTGGCTCTTTTCTCCTCCAAATCTAACAATAAGACTCTTTCAGATTGCAAATATGGAAAATAATTCGGATAAACTACTAATTATATAGCCAACGTTTGATTTGCACGTCAGCACATTTAATGTGCGAACATCAAATAAATTGGACAACTGGTAGCTCTGGCACGTGCGTTGAATATATGTTGCGTATTGGAAACTAAATGACAGGATCTTTCGGTCAATACAGAATTGAGTGTAAATTCCTTATCTACGCGTTATTGGCTTCGAACATCTGACATCACGGAATTTTACCAAGCCAGCATTTTATTTAGCTCGCGTGCCTTTAAGTTGTATCCGCATATCATCCCACCGATTTCAGCACAAACGGCAGTAAGAATAAGTTTATATTAAGTAGGGAAGGAGTTCAAATATAGCCTTCTTTATGGGTGACGTGAATGTTCAAGTTGGGCGCTTAAGCAACATAGAACTTAATCTAAGTGGCAGGCTCAACTTAAGCTCAATGCCCAATGAAAATAGTAAACGAATCTTTAAATCAAATTTGCGGGCTTGTAATAAACACCAATCCCGTAGTATATAACCAGTCGAATAACAGCAAAACTACTATGTCATAAGTACCAACGCATTTCGACCTTCCATGATAACCATCAAAGTACGACGGCAAACTGACGAGCGAGAATCAAACCGTAATGCATATACAAGCTATTTAAAATCAGATATGCGGCTCTCATCTCTAGTAGTCCCGTATACGTTGTACTTGAATGGAAATGTCGACTGAACAATATCTATGAGGTCACGATCATTAACCTTTTGCAGCTTACGCAACGTTTATATAAGCTTTACAATTGAGAATCTTTTATTGTGGGGAATGTGATGGCAATTATTCAAATCAAGTTTGCAAGCTTGATATAAGCACCAATCCTACCGTATTTAACCAGTCGTACAACATAGCTAAGCTACCGTTAGTTACACGTACTGGCGCGCTTCGACTATATGATCATCCTCAGGGCACGACAGGAAACTGCGGAAATCTAACTGCTTTCCTCATATATACATTGCGATATGATCCTTGTTAGTCAGTTTTCCGTAGTGTTCCGACTATGTTGTTGAAGTTAATATTTTGCGGTTTGTCAGCATTCAGGTTCTCAATGCCGCGTTTTGCGTACGCGGGTAATAGCTGTACACGGGCAGTTACACAAAAATCCGATTTTTCACAATTCCCAATTTTGTCTTTGATCGGGTTGACTTGTTTTTACTTCAACTGGAAATGCGGTTCTATCACATCTTTGTTTACTGGCGACGTTTCGGTGCCTACTTTCCAGCACCATGAGATTCTGATTATGTTCATGGATGGTCAAAACGCGTCAGTACGCGATGAGTTCTGGATAAATTGTCCTTCCCAAATTATACAATGCTCAGTTTATACTGACAAATTTATGTATATAACTGGACTGGTATTTATATCAAAATCGGAACCTTGATTTAAATAAATGTAGGCAAAGTACGGGCTATCGCTAAACAGTTTGCACTATCATACTAAATTAAAGTATTTCATGTTTTATACGCAGAACTACAGATTAATGAAAGCTGGCGCACAAAAATTTTGCGCAGATAGCCAGACCCGGCTTATGAAGCAAAATCATTAGAATGAATGAAAAATATAGCATTTAGCTAAATATTTATTGATTGCGCGGATGGTGGTAACAATTCTTTAAATCAAGTTTGCGAGCTTGTAGTAAACAACAATCCCATTGTATTTAACCAGTCGTTGAACAACATAGTAAAACTACCTAAGCTGTATTGCTGATGTCGTCTTGCCCGAATGCTAACTTGGCCATAATGGTGTTGTGGAGAGGTTTAGTTTGCCTCATTTCTGTGAGTTATCCTGATAAATTTACTCATAGTAGCAAGGTTTTCCTTCTCTCTCTACCCCTCTCCCTCTCTCGTAAATCTCAATAATAATTTATCTAAATTCACTTATATACTTTTTTTCACTCCTTATGGTTATATGGCAGTGAAACATTAGTCACTTGACTTTTGTGTGGCTGGACATGATGATGATACCGTCAGTCACACGTACTGACGTGTTTCGATCTTTCATGATCATTTGAGTACGACGGAAGATTGAATAGCATTGATCAAACCGTAATGCATTTAAATATATATGGAAAGTCGAAACGCGTCAGTACGTGTGACTGACGGTAGTTTCTGATGTTGTTCGACGAATGGTTAAATACAGTCGGATTGGTGTTTACTTCATTCTCGCTAACTTGATATAAAAAATGACAATTAACTTTGTTATTTACAATCAGGAGAGTGACTCAGATTTTGAAATCGCACACGTAGTAACAACAACTAAGATAAAAGCAATAACAAAAGCGTACTCTTTGATAATAGAAGTCCATGCAAATTAATCGATACCGCGAATACGAATGAGGTAAGAAAAGTAAAAAATTAAACAAAGATCCGACAAAACCCAGCCATGTCGCTGCCGATTGAAGACGAATGTACAGCCGCATCATATACCGCAGACATAATCAGTATAACCACTCAACCCACAATGTTTAGGAATCACTTCAGGTGCACTAGACATCAGATCGTTTTAGTTCCATTCCTACAGAGTTAAGGTTTATTTCCTGCCACAAATTGTAAAAGTTAGCTCAAATGCACTTTTCCAGATTTCACCAGACACTGTTTGAGGCCAACATCAAATCCTGCTAAGCAGACTACCGAGCCAGTTCCGGTGGATAGTTAGATTCGCAGGAGTAGGCCAAACATTGCCTAGCCGAATACTAATATTCGCAATTTTGGTTAAGTGATCAGACAGCGGCCTAGTCTGACTATCCAAAAGGCACTTGAATTGGAGAATGGTCGTAATCCACAAAATTTTTTGGCCTGACGATCTGTTGGCACAAGCTAGTCAGCCCGAAAATGGTAGCATGTAACTTTTCATCTTCTAATGGGATACATCCATCATCCCGTTTCATGCAAAGCTTCGAGCTTGGTCTAACTACGCAGTAACGCTTAGTGTTAAATGAGGATTGATGGAAAGGTAGCAAGCGTGCCAGACGCGAAGGGCAGGTTTCGGCTACTGAAAGAAATTGACCACTGACATGTGGGTAGATGGTGCTCATCAGTTTTGCTTGGCAGATTATCTAAGAGAAGGCAAACAAGCCCCAATTGGAATGGGCGACATAGTGTTCTTTTGCAGCCAGCATATAACCATGAACAATAAATAACACATACTCCGTCGGCCATCGCGCAGGATTAAAACGGTCGCGTTATTTACCGAGTCGTGCGCGGTAGACAAGAGAAACTAGTCTACTGAAAAAACTTCCAGTTCCGATTCTGCCTATTTTCCTTCACTTCCATCTTTGCAATCAATCAGTAACGTTCCTTTACAGGCTATGAATATAGTGGTTGATGATCTTATCACTGAGACCATTATTGGATTGCCAAATAAAGAAAATAGATCAAGTAAACTACCATTCATTAAATCTTGGCTAGGTTTTAACGTCATTGTATTTAATGTGCGAACAATAAAGCAAACTGAACAACAAGCTCTTACGCGTACGTTGGATAAATTAGAAAGCGATGTTGCGTATCTGAAACCAAAATACAGGATTCTACGATCATGAAAGAGTTGGGTGCTTCATCCTTATCAACTTGTTATTGGCTCCGAACCGCTGGTTCCATGGAATTTTCGCAAACCTTAAAATGGGGCGTCGGTATTGTCCTTAACTCACGACCTGAAGCTTGTTTAACTGAATGGATCCTTTTAAATAGCCGACTTTGTGCGGCACACTTAAATACATCTACCAGAATCAATGCCAAAAAACTTAATCAACATTGCCCTATCGTTGTATCTGCATATACACCCACTGATTGCAGCACATACAAAAGCAAGGACGCTTTCTTCCTAAGCTCTTGGCTAAGTAGAGAATGAATTTCAGATATAGTCTTGGCTGTGGGCAGGATGAATGCTTAGGTCGGGGCTTAAGTAACGCAGAATGTCAATTTGTTGGAGGATACACATTAATAATAATGGTGAGCGAATGTTGGATAACTGCGCGGAACACAGATTATACTTAAGTAGTACAAACTTCAGACTTAGTGTAAGACGTTGCTCCACATGACGTTCTCCAGGACCAGAACAACGCTGGACTTAAATAGATCATGTTGTAACTAGTTAGAGGTGGCGTGAATTGTCGTTCGTTTTGGAAAACTTTTGTCGACTCTGTACACTTATCCATTTTAGACTTGGATTTAGGTTTTCCGAAAGAATGAATAAGAATAAACCTTAAATATATGTAAGCAAACTGGAACCGTCCTTCCGACAAAAAAGATGCAAATATTCTAAAGTCACAACTAACCGGTCACCATGGCGAAAATTCAAATTTACCTAGGATGAATATAAGTTCAACTATGCACAATGCAGATATTACTGAATGTAGCGTTGTTGAGTCTCTTTAAAATCTATGGAGATTCACCAAACGGCGCCAAATTCCAGCTAGCTCCGTTTATAATAATACTTGTAGAGTTTTAAGACGCCAACTTAAGCGCAGTCTAAAAGTTTATCTCCAATACGTTTGGACCAGAAAGGCTGAGAGATGGACGAATTGTTCGCATTACGTAGTAGTTCTGATTTATTACAAAATATTTGCGCAACAGGCAGGAGAAAACTAAAAGTTTGCGAAACTATCAATGATAGTTACAACCATATAATACCAGATAAAATAAGTCGTATTTATAAGTGGGCTAAACACTTCAAAGATCAGCTTTCTTGGGCACCTGCGTCAGTTCCGACCCGAAAGCATGCCTGTATCAACAGTGTGGAATGTTAGTCTCGAAGAACCATCAGAGTTAGAAATACGAGCTCAGTGGCGATCTAGTTGCAGATTTCTAGTAGAATCAACTTCGTAACATTATTTTCTTTGTCGGTCAGAAGTAGCTGCGCGATTTGGTTTCGTTTATGACGTGATACAGCGAACGCCGCAAAGAAGCTGTATTTCTGATTTTGCATTACCTTGAAGCCAACATAATGCTGTTTTGTAGAGTTTCAGTTTTCCTCATTTCTTTGTGTTATCTAGGTAAATTATACTCATCGTAACTAAGTCTTGCTCCTCATAAAACTCTTTAATAATTTTTGTGCTCAAAATATTATTTGTCGTTGTTAAAAAATCTTCGTCTTTTTGATATTTTTCTTATGACTATATGGCAGTGAAACAGTTACTAATGAATTTTGTAATGCTTGGCATGATGATAAATTGGAGAGAATCTATAAAGTTTATCAGCAAGCAGAGTTCAGTAGAAGCTCGGTTAAAGCTGCCTTTTCGCATATACTCCGCTGGAGTCCAGCATGAAGAATATCTATATTTCCGCTTATTTGTGCGTGTTTGTAATAGCGAAGGTGCTCAATGGAACCATTTAAATAATGGAAGTAAAGCACTCGCTCACCACAGAGAACCAAATTTTATTCACTGCAGAATTTGAATTTTACCAAGCCACCTGTATCTAAATCGCCTTTTATTTTACGGCAAATCGAGAGCAAGAAAGTTGGTTTATTCAGCACCTGAAATATGAAAAGTTGAAACAAAATGTAAATTATTTTTTTATATACAAAAACAAGGACAGTGTAGTCGGTCTGTTTGAATACCATTATTACGCTCGAGTACAACTAATAACACGAGCAAATAAAGCACCAGTGTTAGACTTTGTTCTGGACTTGCATGGTTGCCATGTAAAGCTACAGTGGCAATAGAATAAAAATTAACCTGGAGACTAACAGCTGAAAACATTTCCAAAATACGGATTGCTGAAGATATTTTCTGCAAGATAGTCCGGTCCGAACTCTGTGTACATTTGGCGCGTTACCCAACCGCTTCTAAACGAGGGCTCTTCCTTTGACCACAGACGAGCGCCACGCCAAGCATCCAAATTGGCGTCATCTTTAAACGGAACAGAGAAAACATAAAAAGGAATACAATCAAACGAGAAGCATTTCAGCGCTTAGCAAACCCCCACGAAAAAATAAAGATACAAATAACGCAAAGACAAAATAAAACGAAGAGACTGTCAAAATCAAATGTCCAGTAGCATAAAAACGGCCGGCCTGCTGACCAGCCGGCTATAGCTATTTTCCACATAAGCCTTATGCCGAACTCAACTGATACTGAAGAGAAGCCATGTAGCTTACCTTGAAAATGAATTATGACGCTTCTGTGTACAACAATAATAGTAACCATCATTTGTCATGATAACATGCAATATCTCTCTCGAAAGTAGTTTGAAAGCCAACTCGCAACGCTTATTTCCTACTTTTCAGGTGTAAATCTCACAACCATATGCGTATGACTTCAGTGCCATTACCCACCTAGCCAGTTGTACGAGCAGCGCTACATTGAATTTGGCCAGTTCAGAAGAGTTGATATTAACCTATCTTGAAAAAAACTACAACGCAGTGGATTGTGACGTTGGCCGCCATTATTTGCCATGATGGCATGAAAAATCTGCCGGCAATAATGCGAATGACGATGCTGTAAACGATGGTCTGCATAATTCGCTATGATAACATACACTGTCTCCAAAGAAATTAAGGTGAAATTCAACTCCAGACACGTAACCACTAATTGTCAAATGTAACTCTGACTAGTTTACGCACGAAGAACTTTTTACAGCCTTCGTCTGTTCTACCCAACGATAACAGCAGCGCTATGCTGAAACTAGCTGCGCAAAAAGGATACTATTACCTCTAACTTTAAAATAATTTATTACATTGCAATCGAATGTAACGAAGGTTGCCATCATTTCCCACGATAACAAGCCATATATCCCATGATTGAAGAGATTTCTGGCATAATTCTCCACCATAAATATTAAAGATTTCCAAAGAAAATAAGGCGAAAGTCCATTAGAGACGCGTAATCATTAATTGCATTGTGTAACCATCATTAGCATATGTATAATAGAATATTTAGGGGCTGTCTGTCCTAGCTATATCTACTAACAGTGTTAAGCTGAACCTAGGAATACCATTACACTTACCTTGAAAGAAAATTAAGACGCTGCAGTTGAAATTGACAAGGGTTGCCACTATTTGCCATAGAAAAAGTGTAAATCTCCCATGAAGGTAATGCGCAAACCAACTCACGACACGTCTTTCCTACCTGCCAAGTACAATTAACAACTATATATATATATATATATATATATATATATATATATATATATATATATACTGCGGCTGACTCCTTTTGGAGGATAAGCCGGCTCCATTGATTTCATGGAGTTTCTTGGGAATTTGGTACAAGTGGTGTCCCCTCACCACTCGGCTTTTTGATCGAGGACGCACCTCTAGCCTTTGCACATCCAAGCGCAGTCTGCAAGGCAGCAGTAAGTTGCATGGTTGCCGTTGGCTGTTGAGAGCTCATTCGCCATTCGGAAGTACGGGGTACTGTCCAGGAATCCATGTAATCCTGTGGCTGTTGAACCCTTTTGTGGCGGGGAACACACGCCGAGTCATGGTGCCGTCGTCGGGCTCATGTGGTATTTTATAGGAGATCCGATTGCCGGTCGGAAATCCACCACGCCCTGGTGACACCACCGCCATAGCCCCGTTAGCCCATGTACGATCGGCCATCGAGACATGGTTGACACCGTCGTACCACGTTGAGGAGGGGATGGACTTTACGACGGTATTAACAACAATGCATGCAAAATAGACTCTACGGTGCGTGTGCCAACCCTACCCAGTTATAACGGCAGCGTTATTCTGAAACTAGCCGACGCAGAAATGACATAATTACCTCCATTTAAAAAACAAATTAGGGCTCTGCAGACGATTGTGACGATTTTTACGATAATATACAGTCTTACAGGAGAGCCAGGCGAAATCCAACCCGCGACGCGTATTCCCCTATTGGCAAATGTAATTCTCGCTACCATATAAGTAGAGTTTTTGTCAGCCTATTAAAAACTATGGTGCCTCATTCAAATAGGGAGATCGCTATCATAATTTTCTATGGTTAAATGCAATAGACTGCACGATAATAGGAAAAAATATAACTCGCGGCGCGTATACCTTACTTCCGAAGTGCAAATTTCACCACAATACCTCTGGGGGTTTGTCTCAGACATTTTCACTGACAGCGTCATGTTGAGCATTTCCAGTACCCAACGGATAATATTACCCCACTTTTTTAAACTGTATTATCATACTGCAGTCGATTATAGTGATTTTATCAGCTTTAAAAGTTCGGCTATCAGCGTTAAGCTGAACCAAGCGCATATTGAAGAGTTACTAATACCGCAAAACAAACTATGAAGCTGCACTCCATTATGACGATGGTCGCTTTCAGTTACTATAATAGCGTGTAATATATTCCAGGAAAGTAAGGTTTAAATCAACCGGTGACGTGGTTTCACTACTTTTACTGTGTTATTCACGCCACCATCTACACAGTGAACCTCAAAGTTCTTTAAATCAAGTTTGCGAGCTTGAAGTAAAAACCAATCTCATTGTATTTAACCAGTCGTCGGACAACATAGCAAAACTACCGCCAGTCGCATGCACTGGCTATGTTGTCCGACGACTGGTTAAATACAACGAGATTGGTTTACTTTAAGCTCGTAAACTTGATTTAAAGAATTGTTACCACCACCCGCGCAATCAATTATTGTTAAACTGTATAACCTCAAAGTCCCTTTGTCGGCCCGTTGCTATTTTTACCAGAAGTGTTATATTAATTTAAGGAAAAACATTTCAGCTATCCTAAGAACAAATTATGACGCTGCGGCTAATTTTGACAATGGCTATCATAAAAAACGCAATATCTCCCGGTAGAGTAAGGCAGAATCCAACTCATGATGCGCATTCCACACAAGCGAAGTGTAATTTGCACCATCATATGTACGGTGGACTTCACAGCGCCTTTGTCAGTCCTCGAGTGGATCTTGGTTCTACTTTCGCCCACTGTTCTGTAAATTGATATCTGCGACAGCATGCCAAAACCAACAGCATTGCAGTATATAGTTAAAATGAGAAATACGTTTTCCGCCTCAACGCCCGATGGCCGCGAAAAAAACGTGATTATGGACTTCGCTACTCTAAATAGAATCAATATAGACTCCATCTGAAGTAAAGGATAACCAAAATACTTTGGTTATTATATAACTGGAAATTTTGTGTACAATGCGTCAGGGTGGCTCAGTGGTTAGAGCAACAGATTCGAAAGCAGATGTGCCCGGATTCGAGACCCGTCCTCGACAAATTCTGGACAGTTCGTGAAGAGTTACGAATAAGGACGAAATAGGTTTACTAGTTGAATCGCCATTTCTACAAAACACAATATTTAGTTATCGCCGTCCCCACAACCAATGTAAGTTTATAGAACATGATAACTCGTAGCTCCATTTCTGAACAAAATAGTCTTTTTTGCGTGTTCTTCGTCTAAATAGTACTTTAAAAAGGAATATTTACCCAACATCGTATTCATCACCTGATTCAATTTGAAGTTTGCGAACATTGGAAAACACGAACCTGATTTATTTAATTCAAAGTCACATGTATTAAACTTACCGTCAGTTACACAAACCGGCAAGTTAAAACTTTCGTATATCATGAGTGGAGCATGACGGCACACAGAGCAACACGCATTCAACCGAAAATAATGTTTAGCTAACATATCCATAATGAGCCTCGAGTTCAAAATGTAATATCGGTTGCACAATTTCTAATCAGCCGCGATCTAAAATTGTTTGCAGCTCTCGTCACAATCATATTCTCGTTTTAGGCATTCATGCATTGCGTGGATGGAGATACCAATTATCCAATTAACTAAAGTTTATAAGCTCGAAAGCAATCCATCTTCCACATATTAACCAGTTACACAATGCCAAAAAAATCATAGTCAGTTACAGGTATTAATGCAAAATGATGGAAAACGAACAACTTCAAAACGCCAAAACAGGCAACTCGAACTCGATCGGCCACAGAATCTATTTACCAAGCACATAATAGCGGATTAGTCAGCACAAAATGCGACACTGAAATTATATTTACCTCTTGATAATTTTGACTTAATTTCGAAAGCCTATTACAAGGTTACAATATTATAATTTGCCATGGAGCACAAATATATCTTATAATAAAAAGAAATTGTTACGAACTATGCTAATGCTAACTGCTCACCAGCGATAACTAGACTCGGAGCTCTCGTCTGTTCAGATGACACAAAATCGTTGTACGGCAGGTAGCGACGTAATGCGGCCTGCAGACGATCACCTAGTCCGGGTAGATTGGCTAATCCGCCAGTTATAAAAATACTGTCTGGCTTGAACATATCCACTTCATAACTATCCGTCATTTCAGAATGGCCCTCGTTGAGAGTAGCCATTGTGCGCTCAGCTACACGAAGCACCCATGAAAGGCCTTCTTCGAGACCCATCTGGCTATGTCCGGCAAGACGTGGATCGAACAATATCTCAGGAGCTCTGAAATATTTTAAAATACCAACAAAAAAACAGTACTTTAGGCGATTCAAATGGTGTAAGAGCTAACATTCAAAGAATCGTAGTGGACATCTTAAAAGAAGGCTGTTAGGAATTATAAAGGATACGAAATAAGTAGGCCAATTATGTCGCTTATTAAAAAAGTAATTGTTAATATTTAAACTTATATGATAAACTGCGAAACTAATCTCGGTTCAACCATTATCGAGCCAATGTGGAGAAAGTGTTATTTTACTCTGTAAGCATGTGTATGCAGGTGCTGCATGGGAATTTATCTGTACTCACCAAGATGAACGTTTAGTGGAGAACGGTCGAATTTCTTTTAAAATGCGTTTCATTCAATCTTCTTTGCTCATGAAATCAAGTTTGCGAGCTTGAAGTTAACATCAATCCCATTTTATTTAACTCGTGGTCGAACAACGTAGCAAAACTGCCGTCAGTCACACGTACTTACGCGTTTCGTGACTGCATAGAAATTGTGCAGCCAAAATGTCTAGTCAAGGTGACTACTAGAGGTAGAAACAACATGTATAATTTTGCTTTCTATATATATATATATATATATATATATATATATATATATATATATATATATATATATATATATATATATATATATGAATTGCGGTTTGATTCTCGGTATTAAGTTAGCCGACGTTCTCTGATGATGATTATGGAAGGTCAGTACGTATGATTGACAGTAGTTTTGCTATGTTGTTCGACGAATGGTTAAATAAAATGGGATTGGTGTTTACTTGAAGCTCGTGAATGTAGATAATTTAAGTGGCCAATTATCTCCCGACCTTGGACGGAGCATGAAACGTACTTTAAAAACTAAGCAGATAAAACCTAGCCGATACATTCAAGACCACACATTTTACCACTACGTATTTTAGCGTGTATGTATTATGTATGACTGTACGAATATATGCATCTTTGTAGGTGTGAGAATGCGTATGTGAATGTTTATGTGTCTATATATTAATCATAGCATTATTTCTCTCTGTTCCCTAGCGAAACATCGCACAAATATAAGCAATTAATAAGGCACTATAGATAAAGAAATTGCAGCCCAATTTAAATAATAAAACGCAATTGCTGGTATAGAGCATGAACTGGAGGTCATGCACGTAAATAATGGAGCGTTGCATTGTTGCAAACTTTCTCCGCGGTTCAAGTTGCTGTTTGTTTTTACTTAAGCAAATATATAAGCTCATTTACAGATACTTTAAGAGAAAAAAGAAAATGGATGTTTCTCGAATCTAATAGTTTAAAAAAATATCCTTGCATAGGAAAACAATTCCTTAACATTTCGATAAAACTAACATACCACAATAAAGTGCTATGAATGTATGTTGTATGTATGTATGTATGTTTGTTTGTATGTGTGTGTATGCATGTGGGCTGTAAAAGAGAAGCAATTCGCCCATTCCTTTTTAGATAATGAGGAAGTGGCGCTTCTTACTAAGAACCATGTTAGTTAATTAATGTTTAAGCCAGCATTATTTAGTTATATAACAGTTAGTTACTGTTTGTTTCGGCGAACTAATATATATGCAATTATGTATTAGGTGTAGTGCACTTGGAAACAAATTAGTTCAAATAAGGCCAGAAGGATAAATCAAGATCAGCAGGAACGGAAAGTATAATCTCGTATGCACATTCGCTTCGTGCTTAATGGTGACTCATCAGTAGGATCTGGTGCTACTCCCTCTACCCACTTAATATTTGGTCAAGTAATGTGAGATAATTGGACAGCGCAATCTCCCATACGAATGTGTATCCAGGCAGTAGTGTAGTTAATTCCATAAGATTTGCTTCAATGCGACTTCAAAGTAAACTTACCATATAATATATATATATATATATATATCAACATTATGGTACCGAAATGCTACATGGTTACTTACTTTACTTTACTGCGGCTGACTCCTTTCGGAGGATAAGCCGGCTCCATAGAAATCCCGGATTATACCTCTCAATGCCGGGCGATTGGCAGCCATTTCGGAACATCGAACATTCCAACACCCGAAATAAATATGTGTTTTTGCGCTGATACAGAGCGCGTCGCTTGCCGGGGACGCCGTAGCATGAACGGTATTTGTGACATTTCATGGAGTTTCTTGGGATTTTGGTACAAGTGGTGTCCCCTCACCACTCGGTGAGGTACATTAGTGTTAGCTATTCCGTGTTCAGTGCAGTTTTATCCTATGATTCTCTGTGCGGCGGTTTTGTGTGACATTTGACTTGCCTTGTTTTTTGGCTTTGTAAGTGGATTTGCTTCAAGTTAACAATGAGTGCGCTCGTGCCGCCTTGGCATTGTCTTTGTTCATTTTAATACCTTCAACGCCTAGGGATGCTTGTATCGCTACATGGTTCCATCACTATGAATGCCGAGTCGGTCATGGTACCAACACAATGGAGTTTAAAGTATGTTAAAATTCACTACAACTATTTATGTACACCTGTTACTGTGCATAACTAATATTTGTACATAAAGGCTTTACACGTAGTTTTATTAGTTTATTTAAGATCAGGTGGCTATGCCGAAGCCAGCATGTTAGAAAGGTTCAATGCTATGTACGCATGCGTTTCATTCTTGCTGGCTACTTACCAGAAGGGGCCGGTACTACGCTACATATTTGTTAATGAATTGTAGGACAATTGAATAATGCAAACTCAAACAAAACGGTTTGCGTTATCGTGCCAGCTCCTACCGATCAGCAACCGGTGAGAATGAAACACTCGTTAGTTAGATAAAAAAATTTCTCCAGCTGAACTTGGAAAATCCGTTTAGGCATGTACGAACATCAGGTACGCATATACGTGTTAAAGTTAGTTCGTAAGCTTACCTAATCGGCTCATTAGCCAGCTTTATCTTGTAGAAGTCAGCAATATCACCTTGTATGCTACCAGGATTAAGGTCTCTGAAAATAGATAAGAAATATTACTATTGAAATAACTAACTTACTATTCAGGTAACAATAAAATTATACAAAAAAAGCAAACACGAATTTATATATAAACCCATGAATGTGACTATAAGCATCTACATAGTGTAAGAAAGCAAATTTAGTAAATCAACCAGATCATCATCACTCTAATTGGGCACTCATTATTCTCGTCATTTCTGCAAAATGCATCTTCTATTTTATGCTACATACACACACTATATACATATATATATATATATATATATATATATATATATATATATATATATCGAGTCTGTAAACGGTACGAAAACTATGGGTATTGTGTCAGTACCCGATATCAACATAATGATGCCGAAAATACATGGTATCAACACTATTTTTGCCAAGTCGGTACATGGAACCAACACAATATATTTCAAAGTATGCTAAAGTTCAACAAAATGGATAATTACAACTACTTACGTAGGCCTGTTACTGCAGAAAATCCACACTTTGTTGTGCATAACTAATATTTCTGCATTAATGCTTTATGCATAGCGTTATTAGCTTATTTGGGGATCAGCAATATATATATATATATATATATATATATATATATATATATATATATATATATATATAAGAAACCGTGAAGGATTAAATCCAAGCATATATTAGTCTTTAATTGCGCGTGTGGTTATAAAAACTACCTACATCAAATTTGTGAGCTTGACATAAACACCAAAATCATTAAATATACATTTGACAATATAAATGTATGAAGTGTTCCAAATAAGAATGAAACCGGTCATTTAGATGAATTAGCTTTGCTACCTTCATCATAATCATCATAATTATCGGCAGTGACTGATGATTCACTGGCATAACAATGTGAAGAAAAATTAATAAAAAACCAAAATATTTTAAAAAGAATCAATAAAATTTATTTTAAAGACTAATTTATGACGAGGATCTAGTTAATATGAGTATATTTACCTATGTAACACGCATAAGTAAGGAAAGGTAAACCTCGATACAACATTATTATAGCCAAATCTGTTTAAAAGTAAGGCAATATCGGCTACTTAATACAATGCTTAGTTTATACTGACAAATGTATGCATAATGGGGTTGGAAATCATATAAAGCTCGAATCCTTAGTTTAAATAAATAAGCATTAGAAGCTTAATGAACTTTTTATAACTTTCTCGATGAACATGATCAAGAAAAGGTATAAAGTTCAGCCTATCACACACACACATACACAAATATATATAACCCGTAAACTTCAAAGTCCTGACTTTTAGACAGTGGACTTGGTGCATTATGAATTAGACAGAGATTACATAACAGATTGTTTAATTTTCCAAATGCAGCTAAAGTTGGACTTAACAGCAGAAGATATTAGTAAAAGCCGATCGCGTATCACCAAAAGTTATTTAGAACACTATGAAGGAAAAACTCAAACACATCTCGACTTCTGTTCCGATAATAAAACCAGTGAACTTGTTTGCAATGTATACTAACACTGAAGCTTTTCAACACGCGGTATCCACTGCAGAATTAAGATGGCACCATGACTCCTAGACCTTGCAGGGAGCTTACTGCCAGCTACGTAGATGATAAAGAAGACGATTGGTTTAATGTTGTAGAGTAAGTGGCGTTAAAACGCAGAACATATTCGAATATACACTCAAATCCAAGATATTAGCAATGCCCATTATTCCAAGTCTCCTGTTTCTGAAGCGCAGCTCTTCAAATATTACCAAAATCAACAAATTGCGATGCTTTGCAAACCGCGTAGTTAGAGAAGCGACTCGTCGATCCCATGGCAAGATGGATGACGAAACAATTATTTTGATGGAGTAACAGATTTTCAACTTCAGGCAAGACGGCAAAGCTACCAGAATCCAAGCCCACATTCGAAATTTTTAGACATTAGGTGGATGGAATAATGCAAATTAGAAAAGACGGCATTTATATTCGTGATACTATCTGCAGAATTATTCGTGAAAAGCAGAAAACGAATGAGGCGAAACAAGAAAGGGTTTCGAACGGGAACAGGATGCAATGACCAAATTCATGCCCTCCGCCGCACATATGAATTTCGTCATAAAAAGCAGCGGTCCACTTTTGTTGATGTTTTAGATAATTCAGCCATTATCAAATCTGTGCCGCGTTGGATGATATAGCAAGGTATGCTCAATAATGGCGTCTGGGCCAAAATAATTTGATTGCTTAAAACCTGTTATAATAATTCGCACTGTTAAGAACTTAATGAATATTTTTACTTGGCTCGTGATCTAGAGCGATTCGTCACTGCCATCTCTTTAATTGTGATGTCGATAAAGTATATGCTGGTTTTACTGCAACACTCCGTTGAGGTGGGGATCGGTTGAGTAGACAGATTGCTGATTTCGTGTACTATAACGTTACTGCTTTAATGACAAAAAAGGAAGATGAGGTACGTGAGCCATTAACTACGCACTAAACGTATTCATCCGGTACGGCCACCGTTGCCTTTTTTGTCCGGAGCCAAAGGTCAGGGTGTGTGGCACCCTACTGCCAGTCATCGGAGAATTCGTCTACCTAAGATAACTGGTGACATAATACAGATCAACTTCATCATAAATTTCAAGAAAATAATCCTCGCTGTAACTGCTTTGGCAAATTATAAAGATCACGTTAGAATCGAATGTATATTGAGCTGATCGCAAAAACCAGTCTACAAGTAAAGAATACTGTCGGTCCTCCATTATAAATTTGAGAATTAGGAGATTGCCATTGCCTGGACAGCTTTATAAATAGATTTATTAGCTTCCTTGGATTCACCTCTTTCTCTGCTTTCATGTACTATCAAAGTTGAACCTTGCAAAGTAACGTCGTTTGTGTCCGTTGGATAACCATTTCAGAAGGCAAGGTAAACATCATGCTCGACAGATTACCGAGACAACAACGATGGATGGACGGAACCGCAGAAGTAGGCCAATCAACTCGTGGCCAGATACCATCATTCGCGATATCAGTCACTTGAAAAACGCATACCGTACCATCACTAACTAAGAGACATTTTAATATGAAACAATATCTAAGTTAAGGGAAAACAGAGTCCAAAGGAGAGTTCTAAATTATTCCGATTTATTAACACGGATTTTTTCTTGAATCCCATTTGTGGGAGATATATATCTCTGTATACATTTGTGAAATTATCAAGCAATTTGTCCTAGGGACATTATTAGGCTTATATAGCCTCAACGTGTTATACAACACAGTATGAGTCACTGATGCACGTGGCGCAACTAAAGTGCGACGATGTATAAATTCCGTTCGTGCATTCTATTCTTCGTACAAACTATGTAAGTATTGGTTAAATTCGCTTCTCTTTCTCCACAAAGCATTCGCAGATAATAACAGTGATTACATCTAACGTAGCACAGATTAAACTGAAACTTCCTTATTTTTCACCATTTTTGGATGAGCACCACAAATACATTCAATCATTTGGCGATATTAAACCAGTGTGGTTTCTCATCCGCAGTGTAGCTGGCAGTGATATCCTAAAAAAGATTACCATCTAGGGTGCTTTTTATTAATTGTTGGAACGCTATCAGCTGTAATTACAGGGTGCAAAGCAAATGCATAGACGTCCCCAACGGTGCAAGTATATTCAAACGGAATTCGTGTGGACGCTTGGAATGGAATTTCAATTGAATTCTAGCGGCCAAATGACTAGATACACACATTAATTGAACAATTAGAAGTCTTCACTAGATGACCATTAAGTCAAGGAATAGAAACATTCAAGATTTACTTGTGCAAGTCAGGATCGTAGAGCGTCAGAACACTGTCGAGGGCCACAAGCTGATCACGTTCAATTTCGCTGTCATTAGCTTCCGGAAATTCAGCCGCGGCATCAAGAGCCCAGGATATGCCAAATGCCGTGTGACGTTGGCGCAGTTCTTGCTTGTCCAACGAAAAGCCGCTACATATTGTCATTCAAAAACAAAAATTACATATTTCACTATGTAAAATGTTTGTGGATAAAGTACAAGACAAAAGTTACAGGCATTTTCTTAGAATAAGACATCTACCTTATCCATATTTGAAAGAAGGATGGCAAGTAAACGTAAAAATTTCACTAGACTCTACACGTGAATTAGCGCATTCATGTATTCATTTATTTAAGGATCTAAGTATGTGAGCATATTGTATTTGTTTAAAAATTTGCATTTATGTGTCTGCATGTTTTCAATATGCGTATAGATATGCATTTAAGTATTTGTTTGTGTGTATGCATGCATATCTTTGTGCACGTGTCAGAGTTTATGCATATATGTGTGTGTATAAAGGAAAGCATGGACATATTTTTGTAATTTAACAATAATTGATTGAGCAGGAGGTGGTAACAATTCTTTAAATCAAGTTTGCGAGCTTGAAGTAAACACCAATCCCATTTTATTTAACCAGTCGTCGAACAACATAACAAAACTACCGCTAGTCGCAACGCACTAACGCGTTTCGACCTTCCATGATCATCATCAGAGTACGACGGCAAACTGACTATCGAGGATCAAACCGCATTGAATATATATGGAAAGCAAATTTAGATATGTGGCTCTCACCTCTAGCAGTTTCGCATACATTGAACTTGACTGGAAATGTCGGCTGCACAATTTCTATGCAATAACGAACATTAACTGTTTGCAGCTTTCGCCAAATATACATATATAGGCAATACAATTTAACAATAATTGATTGCGCGGGTGGTGATAACAATTTTTTAAATTAAGTTTACGAACTTCAAGTACCACGGCAAACTGACTATTGCGCCGACATTTCCAGTCAAGTTCAATGTATGCGAGACTGCTAGAGGTGAAAGTGGCATATCTAAATTTGATTTCCATATATATTCAATGCAGTTTGATCCTCGATAGTCAGTTTACCGTCGTACTCTGATGATGATCATGGAAGGTCGAAACGCGTCAGTGCGTTGAGGCCGGCGGTAGTTTTGTTATGTTGTTCGACGACTGGTTAAATACAATGGGATTGGTATTCACTTTAGGCTCGCAAACTTGATTTAAAGAATTATTACCACCACCCGCGCAATCTTAATCTAGGTAGCACACCAAAATTCTGAAATCTAGACCTCTACACACATTATTCTGATCACGTCAGCTTAAGGGCAGACGGCACAGTCAGCACAATTTTTCTGTGGTTTAGATGGTCTTAAACAAGATCACCAATGTGCTCGGTTCGATGCCATATTGCACGGAATTTAAAACCAAAATCTATGAATTGCACGTGGACTCCATATTTATAGACAAGCGGGGTCTATGCTACCCAATTTGTTCACCTTGATTCTAATGCAAATTTGGTGCTAATTGAGAAAATAACGCTCTACTGGTTAATCGAATTGAAGGCATACGTAAAACGTGACTGGGCCAATGAATTTTTTAGAGGATTTTTGTCTTTCTAGCATCAAAAATACATCTACAGATGTCACCGTTACTTTTTCATTGTTAATAACCTATATGGGCTATGCCACTCAAGCAACAGTGGTCGAGTGCATGTAAGCATCTAGAATCTTGAACTCTATAGGACAAAGTTTCATTAGCATATAACGAAATTTAATGTGAAGGTGCAATTTACAAACAACTTTTGGGATAAAATGAGATAATCGTATTTGGTTGAATAAGACTACTAAAACTTTCGTGGTTTTCATATTCACCGTATCACTCATATTTCTTGTATTATAGACATAAATTAAAAAGGTATGTCAACTTGGCAATTAAATTCAGATCCCCACCCCGAAGACGCAAAGTTAAAGTGAGTGATGTGCGAGTCTGTATAAGTACCTTTCATTTAGAGGGTTCAAATTTAATATCAAAAACAGAACGACTTCAAATTTACTCATGGTGGCCTGAGCAGATTGTCGGCTGAGATCGACTTATCTACCACCGTGGAAATCATCAACGCCTGCAGCCCGAACGTACAAAACAGTAAGGCTCATAATGAGATCTATAGAAAAACTCAATAAAAATGGGGAGAATGGACAATCTATACGGACACCATATCGGAAGACGACAGTGCAAATCAGCCACGATCCTAGTCGACATACTCATTCTAAAATGAGTGACAATCCTGGATGAAACAATAATATCTATTATTAATTTCCACATTATCCATTTGTCTACAGTTGCCCAGAGACTGAAGAACGCCATGTGATGCAATACGTTACACTAATTATGAAGTTTGTGTTACCAAATTATAATCTATGCTTCGCGCAGCTATCCAACATTCGTTCTCTGCTAGAATTGCGCATTGAACTTAAAGTGATTCTTTCAATTTGATGCAATACTGCGTCGTAAAAGCGACCGAAGAGCATTCATGTTATCCATAACAAAGATTTCACAGTAGAGATATTACTCGAAGTAGAAAGCGTACTTTCTATAGATTTTACTACAATCAGTGGAAGCATATGCGGATAGAACGAAAATGTGATAGTGATTAAAGTTTTTGGCATTGATTTAAATAGGCCTTTTTAAATACTCTGCACAAAGTCAGCTGTTTGCATAATAAATGCATTCAGTTAAACAAGTTTCAGCTCGTGAGCTGAATAAAATACCGAATCCAAATTTCCCGATTTGAGCAAATTCCGTGGAAATAAACGATCGAAACCAAAGATAATGATGGTGCACTCAATTCTGTAATACTCGTAGGATCTTGTTATGCGACTTCGGAAACACAAAATATAACAATTTATAATTTATACGAAGTACGTGCTAAAACTTCTAATTTACGAATTTGTTTGAATGTTCACATATTGAATTCGTTACGTGAAAAATTAACCCAGGTTCAATAAATAGTAGTTTACTCGAACTATTTTCGATATTTGTATATCCGAAATTAAGCTGTGATTTGATCAACAATCACCACATAAATAACATCTAAAACGGTATTATTAGTAATAAAGTCTGTGTTTGCGAACCTGGATTAATTGAAATTACCTGATCTGCGTTTTGACTAACGCAGCTTTCATTGCTCTAGTTTTTTTTCTTTTTCCGATATATTTTAGCTAAATTTAATGTTAAGGTGCAATTTACACACAACTTTTGGGGCAAAATGAAGAAGGCTATCGATAAGTTTAGCCGAAATATATCGGAAAAAGAAAACTACTGGAACAATGAAAGCTGCATTAGTCAAAACGCAGATCAGGTAATTTCAGTATTATTAGTAGATTGAAAAGAAAGAGAATGAAAGCGGACATGAAAATACGAACTAAAACGAATCTTCACTTCATTGGCCGTTGCGCAGCATAAAATGGTCGCCTCATCTGCTGAGTATAGCAGGATGATTAAAAGGACTACGGCTAATGCAAGCACCTACATTTCCATCTATATATATATATATATATATATATATATATATATATATATATATATAAGGCTTTAAAAGAGAAAATAACTCTGCATGGCGGCAATACAAAATGGACAAGATCTACCATAATGATGTGATAAACGGAAGGAGCGCTAAAAATTAAGATTGATCGTAAATACAGGTAGAAAAAATATATATTGTTACTGCACTGAAAAATGTTGTCCTCTCTCACATGTTACAAAAAGCTAATTTACTTACTATCGTGGAATATATGTAAATATATACTAGTATGCTCTGTGTTAAATCAGAGGCTGTTGCTGCTATAATAATCGGATTCGCGAAGAACAAGATAAGCGAACTTGGTCACTCCAGGCATGGTTTCGACATTAAACTGTGATGTAGACAAAAACATGCAATCCGCCACATTCCCAATTTGCGTCAATGATACCAGCAGCCAGGATTAGTTCTCTTTTCGACTGTTAAGATGCTTTCCATTAGTCTCACGCAAGTTGTTTTGACAGGACTTCCTAAAGACGGTGTACTTGTAAAATAGCTCGATGTATCGAAGCCTTTTATAGAGACTCATCAGACGGCATTGATATAAGTGAGGATCTCTGTGACCATTTTGCGATTCGCTCCGGCGTTCGAGTAGGATCGTTCAAATGTTTTCTATACAGTCTTAACAGGTATCAACGCATCACTGTTCACGTAGGGATCGCCGGTTTGTTTACTTAAAATACGCTGATGATAAGGTTGTGATAGCATATATGGTAGAAAGTCAGTAATTATTCTCGTGTCCATCTGAAACGGTCTGAAGCTAAACGCATCGACGATGGTCGCTATGGCCAACTTTGATCTGGATTCTAAGATTGTGCTAAACGGTGCCCTGCTGCCAGTGGTAAAAGATTTCGTCGACACATAATTTGTGGTGGCAAAAGACGAATTGTTTCTGCCGAGATTTCCTAACGTACTAGTCTAGCCTTTTGAATTTAATGAAGGCCGCTCTGGAATTGCAAGTATATTTTACTATGGATCATCTTAAAGGTCTTGAAATCAAGCACACAGTCTGTTTCAGGTATCCTACAATGATTGGGATCTATAAATTATAGCTCCCATCACCTAGAAAATTCTAAAATCGAGTAATTTGATCAGTTTGGTTTAGGTCATTGCCAGCTCACACTATAAAGAACGAAAAGTCGAGCAGTTCTACTACGCCGCTCTGTGATGCGTCAACACCGCCACCATTATTGGATCCTTTCTTGTAACGTCGACTTGATAATTCGAGCACTGTTTGATAAGGTCACTCCAGGCCACTCCAGTAGATGTCTGTAAGCGCAGTTCCGAGCATTTGATCACGCCACAACGTAACCTCCTATTAACCAATATATCTGAAAGGACGTAAATTTGTTAGAGTCCAGTGGTAACAGATTTCAAATGGAGAGGCATGGTCAATTCTGCTTTAATGTAGGTTCCTGTGAAACTCGCTGTGTTGGTGATCCACATTTCCGTTTTTTACATTTATGCATGAATTTTGTGTATGCATGTAAATATAAATGCATGTATGTACTCAAGTATGTCTATCAAAGGAAACATAGCCTGACTGTTAGCGTGATGAGTTTTTGCCTTGATTATTCGTTTGGCTGTACTAATTGTGCTTAAGCGCTGTAAGAGTTTTTCATTTCTAGCAATATCTGAACGACAAATTGACACGGTTTCCAAATGTGGATTTGTCTAAACAGCTGTATGGTACAACTATCCAAAAGCTCTTGATCAAACACGTTGTGCGTATAGGACGTAGGGCCGGCTACTAATAATGAGTCGCTAGTAAGCACAAAATGAATGTAGACCTTAAATTGTGCCTTCTCTATGCTTTTTTTGGTTCTGTTTGAACTACGGTATGCAATACTTAACACACAAATGTAGAAATATTACTTCTACGCAAAAAGAACATACTATTTTAGCAATTCGTGTTAGTATTAAGCGTATATATTAGAATGGCATATAGACTACAAACAAAACGTAAGATTAACTCTAACCAGTATACAACATTTTATAAAAAAATACAACTTATCAGAAAGTGAGTAGAGCTAATAATAAAATGCAATTTGAGCCAAAAAACATTGGCTAAGCATGTATGAAATACAATATCTGTAAATGAAGACATATTGATGTACGATTTAATATCTAAGTCATTACAAAAACGTAAAACAGTAAAACAAGGCCCGATGGGATAGAGAGCGAATCAATTTCAGACACCTATCTTGATAACAACGACAATCAATGAAGGAAGGAAAGTAATAGAAACAGTATATTATATTTTAAAACTAAGTAAATGAAGGACATTGACAGAAACTAAGGGGATTTTAGTAAAGAGAAATTTCAATGATTAGAATGGATGTTATCTATTGTGAACCTAGTAGAAAATAAGAGTCTTTAAGTACAAATAAAAGCAACAATTTTAAAACCAGTTATATTATTATGAGCACAATTGAAACTTTTTATTTATGTGACTCGTCAACTACGCTTATTAAAAGGCCGAACTCCTAGTGTTAACTAATTTTAGAGCGTTTTCCCAGCGTTTCTCCTATACAGAAAGATAAGGAGAAAAACTATTTAGTCGAGTTTTATAAATCGAATTCGACGCAAAAAAATATTCTCAAAGAATATAAATTATTACTTTTTGCGTACGCTACATGTGACTGACAAAAGGTTCTCTGTGCTTTATATTAAGCTAAATTTGGCATACATAATTGTTTTACGTTATAATCAAGTAATTAGTTTTCGTTAAGGAGTATCTATACATGGAAATTATTTAGTAATAAAAACACCTCACAATATAATTCAGTTTAAAGACCACTTTATTTATTCTGAAAAATTTATCCGGCTCTATAAACATTCATTTGATAAAAATTATGCAGAATGAAAATTGCAGATCGCCGAAGCTGTTAAATACTTGTAATCAGGGTTGCGATCTTGATATAAATACCTGACCCATTAGTCAATATAAACTAAGTGTTGCATATTGTAGAAAAGGAAATTAATCCAGTAGACCGGTTTCGTCCTTATTGGTAACTCATCACGTACTGCCCGCGGCAAATTCAGGACAGTACGTGATGAGTTACTAACAATGACAAAGCCGGTCTACTGGATAAATTGCCTTTTCCACACTATACAATACTTAGTTTAAAACTGACAAATTTATGTACATAATGGGTGAGGTGTTTATAGCAGGATCGCAAACTTGATTAAAATAATTGTTATCACCGCCCACGCAACCAATGTTCGTCTAATTATGAAGCTGTTAATTCTCAAATTTTCTCGATTTAAGTGAAAAAGATTCTACACACACCATATACCGAATGAGTTTTGTGCACACACGCGAATATATGAATGCGATTGTGAATTAAACTGCGCATGTCTAAGATAATAAAAATGAGTGGTATAAATTATTTCCCATTATGATCATTCTTAATTTACAATATAAAAGCCTGGAATTCAAATCCAGACAATAGTGGCGAAAAAATCTTCATTCGTACCAATGATTTTCAAAAAACCATTACTAACCAAAGTGAATTACCTCAAGTCGTACATTCATATCTAGATCTTACACACAATCAGCTATAGAAGAGCCTATACAAGCAAGCCAGAATTAACTAGGCCTCAGTTGTCCGTTAAACTCATTTAGATTTTCACTCATTCATCTGTTTCGTTGTTATTGAACAAGAGACGCGAATTGGTCACGTCAACTGCCAATTAATAGCTGACAGCATTTAAAGCAACTAGTCCTATGTTTTCTTGAGGTTAATCAACTTGTCTTGTTACTTACGATTTGTCCAAGCTCAGCTCACCAAATTGCTAGGGCCTCAAAACAAGATACGCCTGAAACAAAGCTAACGAGACTTCGGATGGCGCGCCATCTTAGATAATGAAAACTTAATCTAAATATTCGAACGCCTGGTAAGCATATCCAAAGTTGGAAGCAACTTCAAAAATATCCTTGACGAAATAGCTCACAAGACTAGCGGAACACTTTGTACAGTATTATCAACAAACATAAGGGTTATGATTATGAAGCCGGCTTATACTTTATTGGGAGTTTAATCAACGCAATGGCTCTTTATGGACAATAAAAGTTAAATTTATAAGAAACCTAGCAGACGTAGATTGAAAAAAAATTTGACAATGCACGCCAACCAAATTAGAATTAAAATCATTAAATATTATCTCACCTTTTAAACATTTCATCTCTGCCATCAACGACTTCACGGTTTCGACAAACTCTGTTCAAAAATTCATCGTCCCCATCATTTTCTGAACTACTGCTGTAGCCCCGATCATCCCAGGCACCAGCGGACAGCATAGCAGCACGTCTTAATTGTTTTTTTCTGCTCCGGCGTGCCAACTTTCTATTCCTCGGTCCGGAGTTTGTCTCTCCAACTTGTCGCTTGACGCCTCCACAGCTCGTCTCGACAACGGCCGCAGATTCCTCCACATAGAACATTGTGCTACCACATGGAGCTTCACCTAATGAGAAAGGCGCAAGCATAATTAGTTGAATAAACAACCAAATTGTTGCAAAAATTCGAGAGGTGATTGTAAAGATCGCAAAATAATTTAATGAGGTTTGGCAACAATGAAAACTAAGGAAAGAACAACAATGGGCATAGTTAGACATTTTCTGAATAGCGCGGTCAGTTTCACGAAACTCGGTTACGTGACAATGGAATAGTTTCAGATATGATTAGCACGATTCGCGTCTTGTTCTCGACGTTATACTCGCTTATATTTAAATATATAATTGCGCGAGAAACAGTCAAACACTGATTTCTATTCAAATGACTTTGATGCACAATTTATAATGCAAGTGTTGTTAGTTTAAGTTAAAACAGAAGCCCTTCGTCAAGGAATTAAATTCTTTATATGGGACATTGCGCATAAAAACATATTGACGCCGATCGAATTATTTTGCAACGCCAAAAATTCTAGATGATGAATAAAATCGTCTGTATATGAACGGGTATGTATATAAAAAGATATATACATATATAAACTAGGTCATCCGCAAGGTGGATTCCATAAAAGCCTATGGAAATAAGACAATTAAGCAGGTTTACCAATTTTTCTTTGCTAACCACTGGGCTCCCACGGATTTGTGCATATTCATGCGTCCCTCGTTAGTGAGGGCATGTTGCGAGTGTTCAAGCGATCGATGTCGAGATTGCTGGTCTACACCTGCTGTGATTTCGAACTTGGTACACAGGCGAGCAAGAAATGTCAAAATGTCTGAACATAACGCTCAGCCAATTTCAATCGACATGATGATATTAAACAAAATAGAAATATATATATATATATATATATATATATATATATATATATATATGATTCGTGCTTAATGGTAGAATATAGATAATGGCAAGCACCAACACAACTTCAAATAACGAACACCAGTGTAGGTATATTTTAACTAATAGAACGCAATTGCTCATATTCGCTTTATCTTTGTCTTTATTGTATGATAATATTTCATTCACCTATAAAATGGCCCACGTAGTTAAGAGTTGAATTAACAGACCAACCTGTTGAGGAACGTTCAAAGCTACATACCTGGCAATTGTAGTTTTAATCATATCAGAACTAAACAACACAGCAACTTTTGCTATTATAATTGATTAAATATAACGTATTGCGGCCCTAGTATCAATTTAGTTTAGATTAGACATTAAGGATATACTAAAGTCAGTATGGACAACAGGTGTATTTCCCTGCATACATGAGTTTCGTGCTTAATGGCGACACGTCATTTGGAGTGAGCACGACGCTCTTAATCCAATGCATATATGGTCGAGAAATGTGAGGAAATCATATGGTTCCATCTTCTATACGATTGCATTAAAATATAAGCTGTTAACTTCGTATAAAGTCTGTAGCAATGCTACTTCAACGAAACGTAACAGCATAGATAATATAAATGGCTTATTATCAGAAAGCATTACAATTAAAATATGTAGTGTAGAAAAACATACCATCACCAGCTAACCAGCCAGAAGTGATGTTCTCTCCAGTAGTGTCATCCAAGTCGGCTAGACCACTGGCCCAAGACAAATCATCCTCTTGTGCTTGTTGCTGGTGTTTAGACAAAGAAAGAGTGGAGTTCTCCACTTCACCAGTAGCCCCTACAGAAGATGAGACATTGCTTGCTGTTCGAGACTGCCCAGACGACTTTCCGCCCTGCGTTGCATTCAAACAAAAACACATTTAAGACTTCAAGAGTAATGCAACAAACACCCTAGCGTGAGCTGTTGAAATATTAGGCCAACATAATACCTATGTTAGAATAACGAAACAATCCTGGTAGAGATGGACAAAATAAATGACATTATCAGACAACGAGCGCAAAAAGGCAAGCATATTCGTATAGTTCATTCAATTACACAGTCACCGTTTACGCGGTTGGTAATGGCAATTTTCCAAATCATGTTTGCGGATTTGAAACGAAGATAAATCTCACAATTAACCGTTCGCACAATAGAGTAAAATGATGCCGGTTATGTGTGACGATGCGTTTCGTGCTTCATTGTTCTTATGCATGAAAACTGGTTAACATAATAGGCGGTTTAAAATTAGCCTTCAGAAGGAATGAATTGGTATTCCGCACTATGTTTATCAGTCCAAGTTTCCTACTAGAATTCATACAAGTTTCTTATTGCTATCGTTTGATTAAATTGCCAATCTAGTAATTTTTTGGCGATTACACATCGAAATTTGCCGACAATCATACCAACTAATATAATGGTTAAATGAAAAGTTATTTTGCGAAACTGGATTAGTTGAAATTACCTCATATCGTACGTACAATCAGTAAAATATCATCAGGACACCTGACGAAATTGTTTATGTCGGATGCCTCCATTAAGATCTTTTTCTAAATTGTATGTAAAAATTAGCAACCAGAACAAAAAGTGTTGACCTATAGAGCAAACTCTAATTTGCTTCTAAAATCTTCGCCTAAAATATGTTGATTCCATACATACAGTCATCTTTCTAATTTGTCATGATCAAAAAAATTCTGTCTCCAAATGTTCAGTTAAGAAAAATAAAAACACCCCAAGGCAATTTAAACAGGAATGTTGGTATACACGGTTATAACGTCTAGAACAACTAATCTACCATTGGCCATTAATTTGTAATTATTAACTATCGTTAATTATTGCCATATCGGTGGTCTAACGTAGTCTATAAATTAATTTAATTAAATATAATGAACGCTCTACATAATAGAATATGCATACTAGTTCAAAATTTAAAATAGAATACACACGGAAAATAAACGTGAAACGCTGCTACTCAGAGCCTTTATCTCCATAGTACGCATTTTAGCCAATTCATAAATATGATGATCATGATGATAATGACGATTATTAACCACGCAGTCAGTTCTGTTTAGCTGCGCTACTATAATGATGATTAAGCCGAGCAGACGGCTGTCTAGATGCTCTACTACGCCTTCCACTACTGATATGTCGTAGTGTTCAGCTAGATCCAGTTCACGGTTGCAAATTCGCTGAATGTTATTGAGTAGACCTCCACATTGCTAATTTATCAGTAACATAGCCTATACGATGTGTGCTCGTGATACAGATCAGCATTCTTCTCCAGTTCAAGTATTGCTGCGACACAAATGCCACTGTACTGATCAATACCTGTTAAATCGGACATCTACAATATGGGCTAATTTACGCTTACCGTCGATACTGTTTAAAATATTTGGCTACAATGACTGTCCTCCAATTTCACTGAAAAAGTTATGACTTATATGAGTGGCTTTGTTAGGTATTTAGAGACAATAACAACAATACATTGTTTGCATACATAAGTATATAACTTAAGCAGACAATAATTCTTTTATCGTGTATTTCCATAGAGGGTATGCTAGTCTATTACACATGGGTTTAGCATAATCTAAGAGTAAATCATGTTAAATAGAAAGAAACGTTTACATGGGAAAACACAAAAATATATAAATACTAGTCCACAAAATTGGAAAAAGACAAATATATGCATTTAACACTGCTACGCAGAACCTTTAGCTCCAAATTATACCCTTTAGCCAATAAATACAATGACGTTGGCTAACCAACCAGTGTTTCATACCTGCACTACTATAATAATGATGTTCGACGACTGCTTAAATACAATGGAATTGTTACCACCACCCGCGCAATCAATTATTTTTAAATGATGAAGCCAGCCAGTCAGCACTATCCAGCTACACTATTCATCATGTCCAACCACACAAAAGTCAAAAGTGACTAATGTTTCACTGCCATATAACCAAAATGTATATAAGTGAATTTAGAAAAATTATTAGTGAGTTTTATGAGAGAGAGAGAAACAGAGAGTGAAGGAATACCTTGCTACTATGAGTAAATTTATTAGGATAACTCACAGAATTATGGCAAACTAAACCTTTCCACAACACCATCATGGCCAAGTTAGCATTCGGGCAAGGCGACATCAGCAATACAGCTTCCTTGCGGAATTCACTGGATCACGTCATAAACAAACCAAACCTCGCAGTTAACTTTGCCCTACTAAGAAATGAAAGTTACGAAAATGTGTCTACTAGACATCTGCAACAAGATCGCCACTGAGCTCGATTCGATGTCATATCGCTAAGGGTTTCTAACCAAGAACTATGATGCGCACGAGGACGCCATCCTGGCAGACGAGTGGGTCCTATACTACCCAATCTCGATGTGACTTCAATTGTTTTTGCTATGTCAAAATCTGCCAACGTTGTTTCTTACGCCAATTTGGTGCTAGATGAGAGAACAGAACTGTACTGGGAAATCTAAATGAGAGCATACGCAAAACGTGACCGAGCCAACGAAGTTGATGGAGCCTTATTTGTTTTTCTAACGACGAGCACTTATTGTCAGATCAAAAAATACGTCTACGGATGTCAACATGTGCTATACTTCTCAAACAACGATGATCGAATGCCTGTAAGCGTCTCAAATCATCAACTCTAAGAGGCCAAGTTTCACAAGCGTATAGTAAGACTGCGCGTACAGATGCATTGTAAACACGACCTTTAAGGCAAAGTGAAATATTCGCGTTTCTCCATAAATGACGAAGGTTCGAGAAAGCTACTCTAGCTTTCGCGATCCGTATTCTCACCTCGTCGGACATATTGCCTACGTTATTGATAGAGCTCCCAAGATATGTAAACCTGTCGACTATGTCAAGATCTTCATTCTGCAGTCGCAGCGTTGGAGTGAGTGGTGGATGATCCTGTAACAGTATCTTACATTTAGAGGGTGCGAATTTCATACCGAAAGACGGAACAACGTCTGTTAATCTATTCAAGGTGGCCTGGGAAGCATGCTGATTGTCGAATAATAGTACGATATCGTCCGCATAGTCCAGACCGACTAGTTTATCTCCCGGGAGAACTTCAACTCCCGCGTCCTGAATGTGTGGGAGAGCGTTGTTCATAATAGCATCGATTACAAAATTAAACAAAAATGGGGAAAGTGAACAACCTTGACGAACACCACTGCTGGTTGAAAAGTTATGCGTTAATTCGTTGTGGACCTTAACGCGACCAGAAGTATTTGTGTAGAGAGCTCGTATAATATTAACAAATTTTGTGGGCACACCACTTTTCGACAAGATATAGAATAAAAAATTTCGATCCACCGAATCAAATGCACCCTTGAAGTCTAGATAGACGGCTATTGTGGGACGGTGATATGGATGTCTCTGTTCGAGAACTTGCCTTAACGTAAAAACATTATCCATACAACCTCATCCTGCGCGGAATCCAGCCTGTTCTTCTCTTGTATTTGATTCACGTGAAGCGCTAAGACGACGTAGGATAATCGAAGCAAATAACCTTGATACGACCGGAGTCAAACTTATACCACGATGGTTATCGCACGAATTACGACTGCCTTTTCTGAAGATGGGAATGATGGTCGACTTATTCCAGTCAAGTGGTACAGTTTCCTCATTCTATATGGTATGAAAAAGTTTAGTCAACGCTCCTGAAATTATATCGCCACCATCCTTAAACAATCCTGGAAGCAAATCATCGGGGCCTGCGGCTTTGCGGCGTTTAAGAGATAGGATTGCATCGCGTACTTCTAAATCGGATGATTCTTCGGGACTAACATTCCACACTGTTAATGCAGACATGCTTTTTAGAATCGGGACTGACGCGGGTGGCCAAGAAAATTGATCTCTAAAGTGTTCAGCCCACCTGTCAAGACGACTTATTTTATCGGTTATTAAATTGTTGTCACTATCATTTATAATTTCACTAACCTTTAATTTTCTCGGACCTGTTGCGCGGATAAGTTGGAACAAATAGCAACTATTACCTGACGCGAAAGCTACTTCCATTTCTTCAGCCTTTCTGATCCAAAAGTTTTCGAGATCGACTTTTAGACTGCGCTTAAGTTGGCATCTTATATTGCTACATGTATTGTTATGAATCAAACCAGGTGGAATTTGGCGCCTTATTTCGATTATCGCCATAGATTTTACAGAGAGCCAATGATTATTTCTTCTGGGGTCTGCAATTCCACATACTGTAGTACCTGCATTGTGCATAGTGGAACTTATCTTGAACTAAAGTATATTCGGATTTTCGCTATTTAGACCAGTGAGATTAGCCTTTAAAGTATTTTCATAATATTGTCGGAAAGACGGTTGTTCGAGTTTGCCTACATCAATTTCGGGTTCATCTTTAATTATTTTCCCGGAAAATTTTAGACCAAATATACAACGGATAAGTAAATGATCCGAGTCGACATAATTGTTCAAAAAAGAATGACAATCTTGGATACTTTACTTTTACTTTACTGCGGCTGACTCCTTTTGGAGGATAAGCCGGCTCCACATTTCATGGAGTTTCTTGGGAAATTTGTACAAGTGGTGTCCCCTCACCACTTAGATGCAAACACGCCACCTATAACTAATTGCTACATGATATATTTGAGTCCACCGTTGTCCGGGTGCTGGAGGACGCCATGTAGCACAACGTCTAACACTACGTCTGAAATTTTTACAACTTAAATATAGTCTATGTTCAGCGCAGCTATCCAAAAGCCGTTCACCATTATCATTGCGAGTCGAGCTTAGTGTATCTTCCACCTAAATGAAATTCTGTGTTACTTAAGCGCCCAACTTGAGCATTCATGTCACCCATAACCAGGACTATATCCGAACTTCGTGCATAACATAGTAAGGAGTAAAAAGCGTTCTTTCATTTTTCTGTGCTGCAATTGGTAGGAGCATATGCAGATACGACGAAGAGGCAACGATGGTAACGGTTTTTTGCTTTGATTTTAGTAGATGTATTTAAACTTATCGCAGACAATCGACTATTTAAAGGGATCCATTCAATTAAGCAAGCTTCAGCTCGCGCGCTAAGGGCAATACCAACGCCCAATTTACCGGTTGGAGAGAACTCTGTGGAACCAGATGTTCGAAGCCAATTACGCGTAGATAGGGATGGTGCAACCAGTTCTGTAATACAAGTAGGATCCTGTATTCTGGTTTCAGATACGCAACATACGTCGATTTCAAATTTATCCAACGTACAAGCAAGAGATTCTTGTTGTCCAAGTTGTTTTAATGTTCGCACATTAAATGCACCTACGTTAAAACATAACCTAGGTTTAATGAATGATCGTCTACTAGAACCAATTTCGATATTTGGCAACCTGGTATTGGACTCAGTGTTATGATCTAAACCAACCATATTTATAGTATCTAAAAGAGTGCTGTTGTTAACCTGAGAAGAGGAAGGGGAAAGAAAAGAGGCAGAATCGGAGATAGAGTTGCCTGCAGTAGCCCGTTTTCGCTTATCCACCTTGCGCGGCCCAGCAGATAAGTCGACCCTTTTTATACTGCGCGACGGCCGATACAGTAGGTAACTATTGTAAGTTGTACTTGTCAACGAACAGGCAGAGCTTGCGCGCCGTTCGTCAGGTTAAGAGTTTCGATTGCTTTTGGCCATAATAATAAGTTTAAACTAAAAAAAGCAAAGCATTCAATGCCAAAAAGGTTGAATTTACCAGGTCTCTACACTGGGTTCTGTTTTCTGCTTTATTACTGAAAATTTTCGTCCATTGAATTTCCTTTTTGTTTTCGAAATTACGGCGCATCGTGATCAAGCTAATTATATCATAAATAATGTCAGATAAATAGATTTATAGTCTAGTTCTTGAGTCGTCTGGTAAGCAGTATTTCTCAGAAAGTAGACCGCAGTTAATAATCATTGGTTCGATTATGAATAACGGCGTTAAATTTAACTTAACGCGAAATTGGCATATAGCAAAAAATAACAAAAATTTACTCGTGCTCCGCGACCCTTTGCAGCACCGGCAGAATTTGACTTAACCAACTGACCCGATTCTGTGGTGTCGGAAACAGCTGTTGACGACTTTGATGAACGAGTTAATTCGCTGGTCATCAGTCGGAGACGTTCTAACTGCATTCGCCGACGCTCTGTCATAGGACGCTGATTGTGTCCACTTCTGAGTTCTGAGGCACAACCAGCAGTTATAGTGTTCGCAGTGATGCTGTCAAATTAAATAAGGAAAATATGTTTTTCTTGAAGGCTTCTGGAAAAGGTTATCTCTTTCTAGAATGTCAGGGCAGTTAAGATGATCTTACGAGAAATCTGTCACCGAGCACAAAACCATGCTTGAAAGTTTACAACGACAACTACAGTTAGTATCTGGCCCCATCCTGATAGACAAACAGATCATATTCAATCCAATACGGTAGGGTTGACTTCAGCTGTTTTTGTCACGTAAAAATCAGCCTGCTTTGTTTAAAAGCCAATCTGGTACCAGCTAACATTCTAATGGGCAACCGAATTGAAGACAGGTAAACCATGAAGAACCACCGCAGTTGATCGATAAATATTTGATTTTACGTCCAGGACCACTTGTTAGCTGATCCAAAAAGCGGGTATAAGAATCATCAGTGCTTAAGCATCGTTGGTAGCATCTATTGTCTAT
Source organism: Eudiplozoon nipponicum (assembly GCA_029291075.1). Lineage (NCBI taxonomy): Eukaryota > Metazoa > Platyhelminthes > Monogenea > Mazocraeidea > Diplozoidae > Eudiplozoon > Eudiplozoon nipponicum. Next base: position 189,651 of record JAQBSW010000304.1, read on the forward strand.
GCTTCGTAATCGATATTGTTCGCAGGCCTGCAAAATCTACGAGTGAAGAGACCTATGTTTCTCTGGTGGATAACAACTTCATACATAAATAAGATTTAAAAGAAACATGTTGCGCGACAGTGAAAAGATCATTTACCTGATTTTCGGATTGCGTACCGAAATATTTGAATCCACTGTCACCATGATGATTTTTGCATATATTTCGATTTCCGGGTACGGAAATCTTTTTCAATGCCAAACACATCACCCACTAAGTTGACAATCAGTATGTCAAGTGGAAATATTAGTTTAAACTGCCTAATTTACACTTGTTGTTAGATATCTTAAACATAACGTTTATGTAAAAAATGCTAAGAAAGTGTATGTTAAATTGGTTTGTGTATATGTCTACATATATACACTCTTCGCAATGACATTACACTTTATCCGTTTCTAATTTAATTTTGCTCTATTCATAGTATCTTGCCCCCTTTTTACCGAAATGCCACTCGTAATTACTTCATTTAGAAAAGTAAGTGTAAAATAGGTCTGACGTGTGCAGTTAGGAAATGACAGTTATCATTTTAAATGTTTCTTGAAGGAGTTTCCGTGTTTCGCACCTGGATTAATTGAAATTACCTGATCTGCGTTTTGACTAGCTCAGTTTACTGTAGGCTTCATCAGTTGCATCTGATGAAGGCCTACGGTAAGATGGGCCGAAATATTTTTCTAAAAGAAAATTACTGGAACAATGAAAGCTGCGTTAGTCAAAACGCAGATCAGGTAAAAGTTATCATTTTAGTTTTACTTGTATGATCGTTACACGTGCCTGTAATTACATGTAACAGATTAGCTCTCAGTTTTAAGTAAATGCTCACGCACATACACACAAACACGCTTATCCAGTGAATAGTCAGATGTTGCCAAATCGCTGTAATTTCACTGGGATGAGTGTACACGTGCATTAACTGATTACTCCTCAATTCAAAACAAACGAGAACACATACACACAGTGCATGACGTACGCTTATCTAGTGAGTTGTCAGTAATTGTCATTAAATCACTGTAATCTCATTGCGAAGAGTGTATACATGTAGACATATACATAAACCAATTTAACATACACTTTCTTAGCATTTTTTAAATAAACGTTATGTTTAAGATATCTAACAACAAGTATAAATGAGGCAGTTTAAACTAATATTTCCACTTGACATACTGATTGTCAACTTAGTGGGTGATGTGTTTGGCATTGAAAAAGATTTCCGTACCCGGAAATCGAAATATATGCAAAAATCATCATGATGACAGTGGATTCAAATATTTCGGTATGCAATCCGAAAATCAGGTAAACTTCATACATAGACGAGCTGTACATAAGAGCTTTAAGGAAAAATTAACTACTCTAGTTTAGTCATAAATAGCCAAATTTTGAAAAGACACCTTTTGCGAATCTCATATATACCTTGTCACTTTGTAATGCTTATTTAAGTCATATTTGAACATAACAACTTCATAAAAGCCGTATCTTGCAATCACAACGTGTGAACAAAAGGCGGGTGACTGCGTAGTAGTATTTTCCAATTTGGCGCGAATTTCATATCGAAAGACAGAAAGACGACTGCTCATCTATTCAGAATGACCAGGGTAGATATTCTATCGTCGGATAATACACCATCTGCGCAGTTAAAGACTGTTAATCTTCCACCTCTAAAATCATCCACAACGACATCCAAAATGTAATAACGAGTATAGTTTACAAACACATTTTCTACAGAAAAAGTGGTAAGTTGACAATCTTGGCGAACTCAACTTCTAATGGTAAATTTTTATAATAATTGATTGCAGACCCTGGTGCGAACAAAAGCGCTCGTACATCATTAACAAATTTCGAGATCGCATTTTAGACTGCGCTAAAGTTTGCGTCTTATATTGCGACAAGTATTATTATGAGCCAAGCCAGGTGAAATTTGGCGCCTTGTTTCCAGTATCTGCATAGATTTTACAAAGCCAATGATTATTTCTACAGGGGCCTGAAATGACGCATACAGTTGTACCTGCATTGTGCATAGTGTAACTTATTTTGGACCAAAGTAAGTTCGAATTTTCACCATCAAGACAGTCAGCTTGGCTTTAGAATATTTTCATATTTTTTGTCGGAAGGACGGTTGTTCGAGTTTGCTTCTAATTAAGGCTTTATTCTTATTTATTTTCCCGGAAAATTTTAGTGCAAATCTACAACGGAGCGCATGGTCCGAGTCGACATGTGCTCCAAAAAGAACGAAAATTCTAGATGCCACAACACCATCTATAACTAATTGCTACATGATCTATTTGAGTTCACCGTTTTCCGGGTGCTGAAGGACGCCATTTGGCGCAATGTCTAACACTACGTCTGAAGTTCGTACTACTTAAATATAATATATGTTCCGCGCAGCTATCCAAAAACTGTTCACTATAATCAATGCGCTACGAGTTTAAAGTGTATCTTCCGTCTAAATGAAATTCTGTGTTACCTAAGTGCCAACTTCAGCATTCAAGTCACCCATAACCAAGGCTATATCTGAACTTCGTGCTCTATTTAGTAAGGAGCTTAGTTTGGAGTAAAGAGTGTCCTTGCTTCGTCTGTGCTGCTATGATTACGGTTTTTGCATTGATTTTAGCAAATGTATTAGACATGCCGCACAAAACCGACTATTTAGAGGAATCTATTCAATTAGGCAAAATATTCGCGTTTCTCCATAAATGACGAAGGTTCGAGAAAGCTACTCTAGCTTTCGCGATCCGCATTCCCACCTCGTCGGACATATTGCCTACGTTATTGATAGAGCTCCCAAGATATGTAAACCTGTCGACTATGTCAAGATCTTCATTCTGCAGTCGCAACGTTGGAGTGAGTGGTGGGTGATCCTGTAACAGTATCTTACATTTATAGGGTGCGAATTTCATACCGAAAGACGGAACAACGTTTGCTAATCTATTTAAGGTGGTCTGGGCAACATGCTGATTGTCGAATAATAGTACGATATCGTCGGCATAGTCAAGATCGACTGCCCACATTGCCATAGTTACACTTTGAAGATTTTCACAGAATGTTGAATGTAGCATTTAGTGCTTCATAAATATTCATATTACGCATCTTAAAATGTTTATCCACCAATTTCTGCTTAAGAAATTAATGAATATATAATTTCGCTAGTGCTCTTGAGCTTAATAGACAACATAGAACGCTTATTTTGTGAATAAAAAACCAATTTCCCGTCACATTTTTTTAAAAGATTTTGAGATGCCTAGAATTATAACTTGCTGTATTTACACAACGCATAGGTTGAAAGATCGTTGCTCAAATAGTTGCATAGTAGATGGGTTGCAATTTTAGCTTTAAAAAATACAGTAAGTCCTGTGAACGACAGCTGTCAGTAGTCAATTACTTTAGCCAGCAAATAATCTGGCATTCTGTGCGGCAATTAGATGGATACATAAGGAACTCTAGTTTATAGACGAAGACAATCTGGTGAATAAAGGCGTCAGTATAATTACAAATAATTACAATGGTAGGTTTACTGCGTTGCGCGACTGGGTAGAAAGAATACTGTTTCTTTTTTAAACTAGGCTCGCAACTTTTAATAGAAGAATTGTTATCATCATTCGCCCAATGAACAATTGTTAGATTGTAGAAATAAAATACGTGCGGAAAAAGCTATAAAACACCATGTTCGCTGCTGAATCATCATCATCAATGACCACTACTCATTATCATCATCATCACGAACAGACATTCAAATGCCAATAATAACAAATGCTTCACTGCCATATTATCAAAACAAACAACAAAAAACAAGAAATTTTTCAAAAACACCGACATAAAAGCTAATTTAGGCACACAAATTATTAGTGGGGTTTACGAAAGAGAGAGAGGGAGAGAACCTAGTTTCTATGAGTATATTTATATAGATAACCGAAAGCAGTGAGGCAAACTAAACCTATGCACAACACCATTACAGCCAAGCCAACTTTAAGGTAAGGCAACGTCAGCGGGTTTCACCGTATCATGTCTTGCTTAATAGAACTTTTTGAGTCGATATTTCCAGTTATATAAGCTGCATTCGAGATCTGTAGGGATGAGAAACAAAGTTCTGATTTCCCTTACCAAATATATGCATTACGGTTTGAATTTTGCGTCAGTCAGTTTTCTGTCGTGCTCTAATGATATTCATCGAATGCCGAAACCAGCCTATAATATAGCTGACGCGGGTCTTGCTACGTTATGCGACTGGCTAGATGCGGGTGATATTAATCTCTAGCTCGATAACATAATTTCTAAAAAAATATTTAAATATTAAGAGAGATCCAGATATAAAAACAAATTCACCGAGAAAACATTCTGCGGCACAAATTTAAAAATTTATGATACTTGAAAAAGGGATGGCGTAGCTTCAAGAATATATGCATAGATTAACGGAGATCCACGTCTCACTTATAGAGAAACGCCGAAAACCTTTTGACTGTATAATAGAATAAACCATATCTCCAAATATGACTTCTCAAGGATACATAACAAATAATGGAAGGTTAATTTATATTTATATATTATATTTGATAACGCATTTGGTTATTGTAATAAATCTTAATGTCATGATACAGCAGACATACGAGTCAAATTTAAAGTAGCCAGCTACGTTGGTAAACACGTTCTTATTGATGTTTGGATAATCATATCAAAATAAAAAATTAAATATTTTTAAAATGATGAATCTCTTTGCGCAGTGCTGTCCTTCTTGTTGTGGATTTGACCGCATTTTTCTTGTGCGGGACAATTTATAGCACTCTTAGGTCGGTAAAATCTTGAATTTTGATCATTTTCAGGTGATCTGATTTTTGGCCTCGATTAATGGGTTCTCACTTTTCCCTTCTTCCATCAGCTGATTGTCTGAAAATGACGTTGGAACAAGATTTCCAATTGTTCTTTTCCCGAATTTCCAGTCTCATCTTCAGGGTTGACACAATACGCACAGAAATGAAACACAACTTGTGGCAAATGTGGTATCCTCATTCAGGACAGATATATTTATATTTATTTTAATTCCAAATGTATTTTTTAATTTAAAAGAAACATGTTGCGCGACAGGGAATAGATCATTTATATTTATTTTAATTCCAAATGTATTTTTTTATTGTCTTCCTAATATTCGGTCTTCATACCCAGTCTCTAATACTCAAATGTAAACAAAACTTATCCCTGTTTCTCTCCGCGCACACAACCACCTATAAAAATGTGTATTTTACTAGTGACATTTATTGAACAACTATAAGCATACCTAATGGATTGACATACACGCCTATCAATGATGTCTATATTTTAATTTCTGTTCCGGACTAATAGAAGGATCAACAAAATTTTGATTTCAATATTGCAGTAATCCTCACATGCCCCGCAGTTTACCTAATCTCATGCTGTTTGCAATCGGTTATAGACAGAGAGAGAGTTCAATAAAACTGTTGAACGAGTAAATAGTATTATTCTATCGTTTTGACAAGAACAAATAGGGAGCCTACACCAACGAAATCGTCTCTCAAGCAAATAAACATTAATCTTTTGAAATGCGAGCGTATAGGTATTTTTCCTAGAAAAGAAATTTTAGAGTTTATCATAACAGAAAAACAAACTGTTGGATGTGAAAAAGAAATTTGATTAGTTTTGTTTTTCTAATATCTCTGTCTAAAGATATCTTAGTTTGCATTCCAATTTATATATAAAGATATGTTTATTGTATATTTGAGAAGACAAATGCCAAGAAATACTTATAACTATAAAATTTCTTTTGCTTTACTAGAAGTATCCAAATAATACTTGTATCCTATAAATTATTTTTTCCATTATAATATTCAAAATGAAATCATGTATATACCGATATAATAAATTAGTAATATTTTCATTACTACTTATTTATACTATATATATACCTACTCTATATAAAACACATCCATAGAGAATTCCACGCTTATATATTAAGTGTATATGATAAGCTTGTCAAACATCCATGTTGGTTCTTTCCTAAGCATCTTTACATATATATCTATATCCATCATCTATATAAATAGCTATATATCCATCATATATATATGTGTATACACCTATATATAATATGAATATCATACAAGCAACACTGTGAGTCCCTCAAGAGACAAATTATATCAGTCAAAACGCTTTTGATATTATTTATTTAACTATTTTTGTGTCTATCTATATACATATATATCTAGCCGTATATGTTTGTATATATATATATATGTATCTATATGCAATGAAATGAATTCTTTGACCTTCAATGACTTACAGTTCACCCTGGGTGTATAGTATATATACTATTTTTACTCACAATTTATATGCATATATAAATATCAAAACATTTATATAGAAACATGTCTACACCAATTATATATATATATATATATATAAATATAATGCATATTTCAAACTACATAAGCAACCATGTGACCTCTTACTTTATATATAAAATCTAAATAATCTCCTACATATATCTTGTGAATATCTAAATAAGCATTTAAGCAACCATGTGAGTTCACCCCACATCTTAAATGAATATTTAGAATCATTCATATATATATATATATATATATATATATATATATATATATATATATATATATGTGCGTAATATGTATATAAATATAGATACACTTATATATATATATATATATATATATATATATTCTTATAATTAGGAAAACACAAATAACAAAGTGGATAAAGGCCATTTATTTCGTGAAACTAATCATCTCTTATACAATCATACATATTTATACATTTTGGGTTTTCAATTGATTATGCTAGTGGTAATAAATCATTCATAGTCTACAAATTCTCATGTATGTGGGGTAGCACATATATCGGACGTACGAAGAAGCAATTGATAAGCAGATTCCAGATACATTTGCCATAGAAATTGATTAACAAAGGATTGCCACCGTCAGGAAAATCAGCTACTTCCGATCATATATTGGCAACGGGGCACCCTGTCAATTCGACCAATTTCACAATTCTACATAAAGCAAAATCAGAAAAATTATTATTTATCTATGAAGCCCTTTACATAAAACAACAAGCACCTGACCTTAATATTCAAAAGTTTCATCAACATGGTATTCTTATCGACTGGCCAAGAATAACACAATTCAACAACAATCTACTAGTATCCAGCCAAGAACAAACAGGCCATCGACTAGAATCAACAAGCATAAAATCGGATTGGCAACAAACTGAAGTGGAAATAACAGAGGCGCATACGATGACAGAAGTGTCTAAACAATGTGAGCGTTTAACACTACAATCCACACTGGCGTTGTTACCACGTGAAAATGACAACTTTGCGCAACGAGGTGAAACGATCAACTATACTGGGAAAAATAGTACTTGTATATGTAACAGTGAACAATGCGCACAAATGGTTAATTCTCAAGCTATCAAAACAATAATGACCAGATCTCAGACATCACTTTGCAATACTGCGAGAATGACCTTTACATGCAAACACGCATACACACAAACACAAACGCATACACACTCACCAACTAGCCAAAACAAGAAACAGAAGTAAAAACGAGTCAGATTTGTTATCACTAGTATAATCAATTGAAAACCCAAAATGTAAAATATGTATGATTGTATAAGAGATGATTAGTATTCACGAAATAAATGGCCTTTATCCACTTTGTTATTTGTGTTTTCCTAATTATAAGAATATATATATATATATATATATATATATATATATATATATATATATATATAATAAATTAGCAATCTTTTGTATTTAAATTTTATTTTTACTTAATTATAATTATATACACCCACATCTTATAAAAACATCCATTTATATATACGTCCACACGTTGTATCTACGCATATATAGATAACCATGTAGGTTCTTCTTTTATAAATATCTATATATCCATCATATATATATATATATATACACAATAAACAGTATGAATATCATATAAGCAACACTGTAAGCCATTCAACGGATAAATTATATCAGTCAAGAAGTTTTTGTTAATATTTATATATCAAAGTTTATATATAGTCATATATATATATATATATATATATATATATATATATATATATATATATATAGTGAATATCTAAATAAGCATTTAAGCAACCATATGAGTTCACCCTGCTCTTATATGAATATTTAGAATCATTCATATATATGTATCTGCTTAATATGTATATAAATATAGATACACATATCTGTTAAGTATATTTAGATAAACATATAAGCAACAGCGTGAGTTTCTCCCATATCTTGTATAAATCGTAATAATCATCATATATATATATATATATATATATATATATATATATATATATATAAATCTAACTATAGCCGAATTACCATCTAATTTTTTCTGTTTATTTTATCTCAGATGCATAGTCGCGGTCTTTTATTTGGATTTATTGTTAGCTCTGATTCCTCCAATCTACGTTTCTTTCCATTCGAGAAGGCTTCATTAAATATTGAGCCTAATGATTTTTCTACACATGTCATATTTCTGACGTTCATTCCTGATTTTATTTCAATTGATTCTCTAATCAACCTGATTAATCTATTTCGGTTACATAGTGCAATCCGTTTACAGCCGTCCCAGTTTATCTGATGACCTGTCTCCATTGAGTGCCTGGCTAGATCTGATCTATATTTGCATGCAGTTTTATGTTCCACTCTACGTACCTTTATTGGACTCATGGTTTCACCTATATACCTGAGATTGCAATCATTACAAGGTATCCCCTAAACCCCTGATGTGTTGAGCGGTTCTAATTTATTCTTTCTGATTCGGTAAATTATTGTCCATCGTAACTGATTGTCTTAACACTGTTCTTATGTTGTATTTCGTTGCTAATATCCTAATTTTTCTACTTAATTTGGAATCTAGTAAAACTAGAGTTCTGTGCTTATTTTCATTTTGAGTATCTAAATCTCTTACCAGTTTCTCCTGGGTTATTTTTCTATTAAATCGCAATAGTGTCTCCTTTATGATTTTCTCAGTTAATATTTCGGATAATCATTTATCCTGAATATTTCTTTCAATTCCATTAGTTCTTCGTCCCTATATTTTAAATCCACTATTTTAAGACTTCTTATTATCATAGATTTTAGAATGTCTATTTTCACCCCAAACGGGTGACTAAAGCAATAATTCAGGAGGATACCAGAATTAGTATCCTTCCTGGAAATATCTTTTTCTAATGTCTGACCAATTCGTTTTAATTTTACATCTAGAAAAGATAATTCTTCTTTGCTTTCTTTTTCCAATGTGAATTTAACCTCTCCCAGTTGATTAGCTAAATACAGAAAATTCTCCAACTCATTGTCCCCGTGATTCCAAGTTAAGAAGATTTCATCTAGGAATCTTAAATATAAGTTTGGTTTGAGGGGAGATCTGAATAGATTTTTTTCTAAATAATGCATATAAATATTAGCGACTGGGACCGATAATGGTTGTCCCATAGGAACACCTTTAACTTGAAGGTAGAATTCATTTATAAATAAAAAGTATGTAGAGAACATACAAATTTTAAACATTTCCATAATACTACTTAACATCATTTCACTCCCTTCTAGTATTTCAGGGTATTCCGTTAGACAACGTTGGACACACTCTAATGCAACCTGTACCGGGATGTTCGTATACATAGATACCACATCCAGGCTTGCCAGTTTATCATTCTCTAATAATTTATATGTACTAATAATGTCAGTGAAGTGATAAGTGTTCTTTTATGTATAATCTAGAAAATAGGTGTATTTTCTTATCTTATGGCAATGTTCATGTTATAATAAAATAACTAAGAGCTACTGTGGAAAGTAACACTTTCAAATCGTCATGCTGATAAAAGGTACATGGTCAGTAGAAAACGTATGTCAGCTGAGAGAATCTAGATAAATTCAGTAGATGGTGTCCTAAGACTCGCTTCAAAATTGAAAATGATTACGAGGGTATTCTAGCAAACTTTATTGCAAAATTCAAACATGAAACGGATAACTCACTGCGCAGATCTTTCTTAAAAATGAAAGTCTGGACAACGCAATATTTATATTCCACCAGATACTGTCCAATGAAGGCGAACGTTGTTTTGGTAGCTATATTAAATAATAAATCAATATGAATACAATCTCCAGAGAACTTGTAAGCGGAGCTAATTATTGTACTTGCTATGCTCATTATAAGAGCTCACCCTCCACACCTTATAGATATCAATTGAGATTGTGCACGAAGTAGACAAGAAACAGCTATTCATTAGCCTTAACCATATTGCCACGCATTAGACTAACATTGCGTTCTGCATTTTCTCTCACTTATTTTGCTCCTGACCTAATTATTGTTGCACCCAAAATAATGCTTCAGTCACCTGGAGCGAAGAGCATAATTAAACTGCAATCTGCATGCGAAGTTAACTGTATTTAGAGTGGCATCTGTTTCCAATCGACAAGTGCCACACATGTAAAGGCCAACACAACGCTATTCATCGATAATAAGGAGAAAATGTATAAACAAGCCTCCATAATTAATGTTATATCCACAAGAAGACACTGTACAGAACTTTCTTTACGAAAGAAATTTGTTTCTCGCACGGGAATTTTTACCATTATGCAAAAATAAGTTTATCTCCGTTTTTTCCATTTGAACATTAGGAACTACCAATTTTTGGTGTGGATTGATTCCTCTGTTGAGGCCACATTAATACATAAATTTTATTTCTATAGTAATTTGATAAAACGTATTAAACAGCAAATTTCTGATTTTAATTTGTTTCTAAAAGCGTATATCTAGAAATAGAAATTTTTCGAGCCGCACAGAACAAACAATTACCTGTTAGAAGTGCCACTAAATCCACCACTAGAATGACCGCCCGTCAAGCAACTACCAGAAATTGCGCCTGCGACGCCCGATCCGACTGAGCCAGCCAGTTGGTTGTCGCCATTGTTTTCAATAGCCAAATTAAGCATACTTCCCGTCCGATTTCCAGTCCAATCTGTTCCAGTATTCGATGAGCCAACAGAAATGACGTCACTTACCTTATTTAAACCCATCTCGGTGGCTAACTCAACACGACTCTGCCTGTTTGTGCGCTGTTTTGCTATCAATGCACGCTTTTGACGCAACAAACTGATCCACTCCTGCAAATAGAAAGTTCGACAGAACAAAATGAAATAAAGAAAAGAGAAATCAGTTAATGGGTACGGCAGGTAAACATAGAAATCTTTGGTCTCACAACTTATAGGCCCTAGATAGTAATAATGGAATCAGTATCATGAACCTTTTCGGCACTATCAAGTTAAACACATTCTAATTCATGTGTACTTTAAAATTTGTTTTCACTGCACAGTTAACAGCAAGGACAATAAAAGATCCAGACTTGAAGAGAAAGCCCCTGAATCAGAAGGATAGGCCGCATTGGTCTGGGAAGGTTGCAGACCATCTATGCGGATTAAAATTGAGAATGCCAATCAAGAGTTCGATTTAGTGTTCTTTAGATCACACGTACCTAGACCCGTAGACCCATAGAAATTTGCAACTATCATGAACTTTACCGGATCGAATGGGTCACAGCCATGATCCCGTTTCATGCGATGCCTCGAGTTTGGCCAACTTCTCAGTAACACTTATGGATAAATTGGTAGTTACAGAATGAGAGCAAGCATGCCAAACACGAAGGGTATATTTCGGCTGCTGAATAAAACTTTGGGTTCCTGGCATTTGGGCAGATAGAGCTCAAAAGCCTTGCTTGTCAAATTATTTAAGAGAAGGAAAACTACGAATAAGAAACATCCCCACTAGGAAATGGCGACCCAATGTTCTTCTATAGTCCTTAATTAACCATGAACAATACGAACTTTAATGTATCATCATCATCATCAAACTCATCATCATCATCATAATGTCCAACCATACAAAAGTCAAAAGTGAATAATGTTTCACTGCCATATAACCATAAGCAGTGGTAAATATATATAAATAACAACAGAAATAATATTTTAGACAAAATATTAATGATATTTACGAGAGAGAAGGAATACCTAGTTACTATGAGTAAATTTATCAAGATAGCTCACAGAAATGAGGCAAACTAAACCTCTCCACAACAACATAACGGAGTTTGCTCACATGTATTTTAGATTTATTCTTATTTATTTTTTAATAAAACAAATGAAAATCTTCAACGGATAAGTGCATAGTCTGAGTCTGCATGTGTTTCAAAGCGTAAGGCAATCTTGGATGCAACCACGCCATCTTTAACTAATTTCTACATGATCTATTTGAGTCCACCGTTGTCCGTGTGCTGGAGGATATCATGTGCCGCATCGTCTTCCGCTAAATCTGAAGTTTGTGCTACTTAAGTCGAATCTATGTTCCGCGCCGCTTTCCGATATTCGTTCACCATTATCTTTGCGCATCGAGCTTAAAACGTATCTTCAACTTAAATGACATTCTTGAGCATTCATGTCACCCATAACCAAGACCGTATCTGAGCTTCTTGATCTACTTAGCTAAGAGCTCAGTTCGGAGTAAAAAGTATCCTGGCTGCAGTCTTTGTTACAGTCACTGGAATGAAAAGGCTACATTGATTAAGGTTTCTAGCATTGATTTTAGTAGATGTATTTAAGCATGCCACACAAAGTCGTATATTTAAGGGGATCCATTATGTTAAACAAGCTTCAGGCCAAGAGTTAAGTACAATACCGACGCCACATTTGCGAGTTTGCGAAAACTCTGTGGAACCAGATGTTCAAAGCCAATAATACGTAGATAAAGCTGGTACACTCAGTTCTGTAATGCTCTTCGAATCCTGTATTTTGGTTTCACATATACAGCATATATCGATTTCGAATTTATTCCACGTACTTATCCAGAATGTTTTAATGCTTGCATATTAAATGCGCTGTTGCTAAAAACTAGCTTAGGTTTAATGAAAAGTAGTTTACCGGAACTATTTTCAATATTTGGTAATCCGATATTAGGCTCTGTGATATAGTTAATACCCACCATATTTATAGAATCTAAAATTGCGTTATTGGTAGAATTAGACGAGGAAATGGAAGGAAAAGAGGCAGAATCGGAGATGAGCGTGTCTGCAATAGCCCGATTTCGCTTATCCACCCTGCACCACTCAGCAGATAAAGCGACCGTTTTATTCTGCACGACGGCCGATGCAGTATGTATTCATTAAAGCATTCAGACAAGGCAACATCAGCAACACAGCTTCCTGTATGTAAAATAAATGGAGATGCTCGAAATTAGGCGCCAAATACCAGCTAGCTCGGCTCATAATAATACTCGTAGTGATGTAAGGCGCCAAATTAAGCGAAATCGCAAAGTCGATCACGAATCCGGAAGACACGTTTGCGTCAGGTAATATACAATGTTTGCTTCAACTTTTTCGAGCAAAAGGTCCGAGAATACTAAAAGTTAACGAAGCCATAAATGATAGTAAAAAATATAATAACCGATAAACTGAGTTTTCTTGATAGTTTGGCTAAATACTTAAAATTAATTTTCGTGTTCACATTCATCATCAGTTATAAACAGTGCTGAATGTAAATCTCGAACAACCATTAGAGTATGAAATACGGGAAGCAATCCTATCCATTAAACATCGCAAAGCCACAGGCCCCGATGATTTGCTTCCCAGCATATGGTAGCGATGTCATTTATGGAGGACTGACTAACCTTTTTCGCACTATATGGAATGAGAAGACAGTGCCGCTTTCTTGGAATAAGTTGACTATAATTTCTACCTTCTCGAACAGTCACATGTACATCGCCGCCCCACAATAGCCGTCTTTCTATACTTCAAGACTGTATTTGACTCGGTGGATCACAATGTTCTTTTCGATATTCTGTCGAACAGTGGTTTGCTCAAAATTTTTTTACAGGATCACCGACCTCTCACTTCAACTCCACGACTGCAGAGTGAAGATCTGGAAATAGTTGATAGGCTTTCATATCTTGGCAGCTCTATCAATAACTCAGATAATATGTCTGACGAGGTGAGTATTTACTTATTGAGAAACGCAAAGATCGTGTTTACAATGCATCTGTACGCGCACTTTTATAAGACATAGAGTTGAAGAGTTTAGATGCTTACAGGCATCCGACCACCGTTGTTTGAAAAGCATAGCGCGTGTAGGTTACAGACAACAAAAAAACAATTTTAACATCCGTAATCGTAATTTTGGATTGGCCAGCAATTGCTTCTCGTTAGAAAAACAACTACGTTGGCTGTGTCACGTTTGCGTATACACTCAATTTCATTGTCCAGTAATGCATTGTTCTCTCGCCTAGTTTCAAATTGGCGTAAGAAACAAGGTTGGCAGATTTGGACATGGAAGAAATAGTTAAGATTAACTGCATCAAATCTGGGTAGTATAGGACCCAGTCATCGGTCAGGATGCGTTCAACGTGCGCATCATAATTATTGATTGGAAATCCTGCGCGATATGACATCGAGTCATGTGTAGTGGCGGTCTTGCTGCAGATTTCTAGTATAATTATCTTCGTAAGCTTCTTCTCTTAGATGGGCAGAGTTAGCTGCGAATTTTGATTATGTTCACGTCATGATACAATTAAAACTGCAAAGAGGCTATATTGCTGATTTTGCCTTACAATAAAGGTGACTTGGCCACAATGCTGTTGTGCAGAGGTTTAGTTTGTCTACTTTCTGCTACATTTGGTAATTCCTGGGACATGTAATACAGATGAAGCGCTTTGTTAAACTGGGGTTAGCCCATATTGTCATACGCTAGAGCACGGCTTTAAATTTTTTTTGCGGTTTTTTACATCATGATTGCCTTATTTTATCTTTCTAGAAATCCGTTATATAACTACAAGATGTTGAACAAGGTAAAAGTGAGGAGAAATTTCTGCTTCGAAGACATAATGGCTGACAGCTAACGGAATTCAGTAATATTGCGGACCAGAGCAGTTCAGTTCGGGCTGCAAGCAACAGTCAACCAACCTCTTTTGGTGTGCACTCTATCTATAAGCATCACTTTCCCATTTAAAAAGACGGAAAGATGACATTTGATAACGTTGATATCAATCGAGATTGCTAGGTAATTCAGGAGCTAGACCTAGGTGTCACCTTTCCTATAAACACTTCACGAGGTGGTCTAGTGCGAATTTCGTATCATTCTTCAATTCTCGTGAGTGTGACAGAAGCGCAAACTTTTGATGCAATTCGATTATCAAAGACAGCCAACCACAAAACACAAGTTACTTTCTGATGAAATAACTATAATAATTTTGTAGTTTCGTAATTAAGAATTTATCCTTTACAGTATGTGATAAATAACATGCCTTCATAGTGGGAAATGATGAGAATAAAGAAAAATAAACGTATTCCAGAACAATAAAGACGTGGTGAAACGACTAATCCCGCTAGCAGTTGATGTGACTTGTGTATTAGGTGTTGCGCACCTAGTAACAAATTAGTCAAATATGACAAGAAGGATGAACCAGTTAGCATGAACGGAAGTTATAATCTCATGGGTACATTCAATATATACCTTCCGTTCATGCTGACTTTGGTTTATCCTTCTAGTCATAGTTTAACTAATTCACCACAAGGTGAGCAATATGTAATACACAATTGATATATATATATATATATATATATATATATATATATATAATTTTTTCGCAACAAACAGTATCTAACGATTGATATGGATGCCGTGTATTCTCTGCGCGAAGTACAGTTCAACAACATTACATATAAAGAAATAGTCGACTTACAGCATAATCAAAATCGCGAAGTTGAGTTAAATCTTCTACCATGTGAGTACGCTAAACAAATAATATTTAAAAATATAAAGCTAAATTGGTTTGTTTTATAAGACTATAAAATAAAAATAATCAACAAGAAAGTTATCATAAATGAATGCGTATTTAGCCACAGAAAAAAACAAATATTTTCTTGAATTAGAGCCCGAAATTTCGATCACGAAACGATTCCAGTTACCGTTGTGGAATCTATCTTTTGATTTTTGTTAATGAATGAAAATTATGACAGATCGATTACTAAGGCACCATATTAAAAATTCTAAATTGAGTTCAATTAACGAAAGTCATGTAGTAGTACATAAAAAAGTTGATTTAAATATAATTGAGCTGTGACATAGCAATAGAAATACCGATGGCTTCATATACAACGCAGCAACATATATTGTGACGCAGTGACGACTGCATGAATCAAAATTGAAAATTAGTAATAGAAAAATGAAACATATTGGATTAGGGTCGTGTAACATATTTCCTCCTGATCATCACTAATAAGGATTGAGTTAAGAATCGCCACTCATCGCCTACGCATCTCAAGTTGTGCATTGCATGGAATTACTGATGAGTAGTCAATAAGTACAAAACCGGACTAGTTAATGTTTCAGACAAAGTTTGGTCTATGCATACGCCAATCCTGGTAGAATACCCAAATTGAATATAAAAATTTATACATAAAGGCAAATTTCAAAACGTACCAACTGAAGTTTTGAATCCGACAACTTGCAGTCCGCCGGATTCGGCGCCCCAGTCATTTGAGATTGAACAGACGCCGGGATCGCCATTGACAATAGACAGTCATAGGCTCTTTTCCGTCGCTTGGCAATATCAGCCTCGAGAGCAGCTGACTGTCCCATCAATTTTTCTTCAGCATCTTCAGCACAGGCTTCCAAATTTCCCTGGTCAGAATCACAACGCAACGTTGCGAAGTTCTCGAGTTTTGTAACCTGATTGGTGACATTCATTAAGTCATCTTTGTCACCGTCACTATCGCTAGCGGCACATTCAACCACTTCATTAATACCCTGTTCCTTAACATTATCATCGTCCTCGTCGTTAGCAAACTCCTCGTCGTCATCATTAAGTTCGTTATTATCAGGTTTAATATTAAGTGCAGCAGAGAGGACTGAAATGCGAGATTCTAATTGCACAACTTCGGCGTTCTGCAAATCAATTATCGCGGCCAACTGAGTCGCGCCACCAGACACACCAAGACGTTGCATTAGCTGATTACACTAGATTCAAATACACGCATTAGCACAAACATTTAGCGCACAGTCGATTGGACAGATAATAGATAAAGGAATTTCAGTCAGACATTTATTCGGCCTAAAGAAAAACGGGCCAGTTAATCAGAACTAAGTCAGTACTATTGCGAAAGCAATGTTTTTATCATTTAAAAAAGATATGAATCTCCAGTCGGTTTCTTCGGACAGGTAATTGTGCCCGAAGTATTACCTTTAGTCATACCTATACTATAATTTACAGGCTTATGAATAATAGAAAATAGCAATTACAATACTTTGGTCGGACATGACAATGCCTAAAATACACCAACTTTCAGTAAATATATGGTTTATTTTAGTATAGACGCATAGCTTTTATCAACATGCATAAAATGGGTTCGCGGTAAACTTGATCGGGTCATAAATGATATACAAACAACGCCTGGTTCATTCCGCATATAGTAACACGATCTTCTAAAGACGCATATGTAGAGGATAAATAACGGGAACTTAAGAATTATATTTTGGATTTGTAAAAATGATCTTTATTTTTGTGTAATTATCACCAATACACCTAATAAAAGCTGCATTTCATAACGTGATATACTTCCGTTCATGTGAAATTTAGAATGAATTATGTCTGATTTAATATTTGAAAGAATGCTTCCTCGCACAAGATTAAAATCAAATTTTGAAACAAAGTTTAAGTTCACACAACAGCAGGTCTGTCTCATTTTACGGGAGCGAAACATTGTTCTTTTGATAAATAAATAGAAAAACAGTTCAATCATTAGTGCTTAAAGATAATTTGGAATGCACAATGAAGCGATCGACTACCAAACACTAATATTCACGATCGATGCCTGAAAATATTTTTATAAAATTGGTGACTTTTGAACAAAAGCGCTCTTGTGGATCTTGCCAATTTCCTCGAAAGCCAGCCGTATTCACAAGGGCAATCCGTGCTACAGATCTCCGCATGAAAAGGCGACACAGCAAATTATGATAAACACGAAAAGTAGCTCTCCAAAATCAAACAGAACTTCAACAGCTTGATGCTTTAACTTAAAACAGCATTCGACTATGAAGTATTACATGGCTCACCATTTGTTCGGCATTTGCAGAACACTGTATAAACAGCAGAGCGATCCGAATCGTATACAGAACCTGCTTATCCGTTCGCAATAATCGGGCATGTTAAAATCAGTGATTGTGTAGGCACGATGAACAAAATGTTTCAATTCTATTTTCGTACATTGATGTGTACTGTTTATGAGACCAGTTACCGAGAGCTATTCATATCTACGCTGTTAACTTGACTTTGTATTTTGAAAATATATATTGCTGAATTGTACCATACTCAATATTGCTGGGAAATCAAATATAAGATCGTCAAGTCAAGTAAACTGTCTGTCCTACTTTATGCCACTGAGACACGAGAGGTGGCCAATTAGAGCTACCGTCGTCAGGAATGCTTTGATAAATATTCATTCACTCAATGACATATACTTGTAAGGAGGCATTTATCGACCGATTATTTCTATCTTACCGCTCTTCGATGTGTCCTTACCGCCCCACTCAACAAGATAATGCTGTTTTCGTTGGCAGGGTAATTATCTAAAAAGGCCATTCACCAAGCTACCGAAGCATCTGCGGTGTATGACTGGATTTGTATAAAAATGTATCTAGCATCATTATGTCCTGAAACGCTTCGAGAAATTTGACAACGCAACAAAACTTCAATGTACCCTTGCTAAGCACGAGGCGTCAGGATGAGCGGAAATCTAGAGGCAAACAGAGAGCGGTCTACAATGCATTACACAGAGATCTGTTTATGTACACAGGTTTATTGATTAAAATTTTTAATTTGCGTATTATACGCATAGGAAATACGACTTTTACTACTAACCAAAATTACATAATAATAACATGATACTTAACTGTCGCATAACCCACTGGACATACCTGAATGTAGACAGGCTCGATGCTGGCCGCGGTAATTGTAATTAACAATGCGTTTTCAAAAGGTCGAAAACGGTCTAGAAGATTACGAGCATTTCCAGAATTAGGCTAAGTTTAGATTATAGATAATATAAATATATTTTATGCAAATTTGAGTACCCGAAAAATTACTTTACAAGAAAATATTTGACCTGTCAAAAATTATCATTTTTATAAACAAAATTAAACAAACTCACTTTTGAAGTACTTATTTGACTGGTGACCAACGCGTCTTCAATCTTTTTCAATTCGTTGTACAACGTCTTTACTGTATTTAGCTATAACACCATAGAAACGAATGTTAAAATATTAAGGTATCTTCGCGTATTCCCGAGTGCGAGACATGTAGAGCAAAAAAGCGAATCTATCCAGTCACAAGATATATGGTTCCATATTACTAACTATATAACAGAAATGCCTTGACAGGCTAAAGAAAAGGATCTGTAAGCGGACTTTTTGACTTGATTAATGAATCATAGCGCTCATTTGACAGAAAAATATACCATTTTGATCGAATAAAATTGTGCGATAATGCAGTTCAGGCGTTGGCGACTAAACTCCGTTATCTAGCATATCTGAACGACGTGAAGCAGTACTTAGTGTTTCAATAAATGCAGATAAGCATCTTGAGTGATTAGTATAATCGGCCACCGGCAGCAGCAACGAGGTTGAGAAGCCTGGTGGTTTATACAATTACACAATCACTGATTGCGCGGGTGGTGATAACAATTTTATGTCAACACCGAGGGTTTAACATAAACACTGATCACATTATATTTTTTTCAGCATAAACTAGGCATTGTATAATGTAGAAAAGGGAATTCATCAAATAGACAGGTTTCGTCCCTATTCTGTAGCCTTCAAATACCGTTCAGAAGTTAGTACGAAAAACTATTCGGTACATAATTTGCATTATTTGCTAAATAAAGCTGTCATATTAATCAAAAAAATTCACATAGCATAATCAATTAAACAGGCGACAATCAAAAGCCCAAAGAAGCAATGAACGTCAACCAGGATAGGGAAAATCTGAATTCATAAGAATATACCAACAGAATCTTCAGTGAACACAATTAAAAACGCAACTGTAATAGTGGTATATTTAAAATGCATTTTGAAAACACAATAACATTTTAAAAAATCTATCAAACAATATCGGACAAACTGGTGTGTACACTTAACATGAACACACTGTATGGCGGTCATGCACGAAACTGAAAACAAGATTTCGGATATACCGACAATAAAAATAAATTATTAGGATTTCTCACACACCCTCAATTCAAAAAATCTACAAAAAATTCATATGCAGTACAATCTTTGAATGTATTCATTAATTTATTTGCAAATAAATTCTATTTAACTTGTGATGTCGAACTATAGCGAAACCTCATGCAAACACAGAAAAAAAATGAAAAGTTTCCTACTCCATATCTAAACATTTTAACTTCGTCCTAAAACGATATAAATAATAATATAAAAATTTATCTAGATATCTCAGACGGTCTGACTCAGAAACGTTTATGCCAATAAGGCAAAATTCAGAAAATTTCTTCAATGTACCTGCTTTCTACAAATTCATACTAAACTTCTTCCTATCGTGTCTTCTGATTCGTTAATGTACGGCGCTTCATTAAACATTTACCGATATAGAGTATAATATTATCTGTATCTGAGTTTACAATCTTTCTACAGTTACCGCTATTTACTAAATTTGCCTGAGTAAGTCGTACAAAAAGTTTAAATGACTTTACAAGAGAGTAACCAAAACAGTGCAATCGGCGTTCCTAAACTACAAGAGATGGTAACAAATTCCTCATGGCGATAAGCTGGCAATGATTGAAACAACACCGACTAAAGAAGAACTAATGCTTAGTAATTACACAAACCATAATATACATATTAAGTTACCTTGGTCAAATAGCGCTTGTAATTGGCTTGACGAAGTTTGTCTGCCAGCGCCTGTTTCCGTTTAGCCGCGGCCTCGAGAGCCTCCAAATTCGGCTAGATACACAGAGAAGGTAACAAAACAAAGATATAGTGCTCGTCTATTTTATGGTTGGAAACATTAATATGCAGATATGAGTCATGGTTGAACAAGTAAACCACGGTTTCAATTAGGATCCTCTGGAGTCCCCAGCAAAACGCCAATCAATTTTACAAAGTTAAAAATAAAAATATTTAGCATAATCAAAAAAAATTAAAGGCCGGGTGGCAATATCTTCAGGATCACAAAACACTCTCCAGTTGTCTAACGAATTTAGATCAGATATAGTAACATAATTTTTTTATTAATTTTCTCTTTGTCTAACTAGAATTTGACCGCAACTAGACAGTGGAACTTTAAGAATTCCAAGAGAGCAAGATTTTTGCTTAATGATCTGAACTATGAAACAAGTATTAATCAATAAAGTTAGTATCTGTCTAAATATACGTTTTGTTTTTGTTCTAATGATTGTCGTTTTGAATTATTGATGTTTGTGGAAAAATTTTCTCTGTCGCTTTTCAATCTGAATTTGGCATATTTGTAATATTGATGCTGACGTTGTATCTAGTCCGGTCTAATGTAAAAATTGCCAAGTTGATATTGTTTGCAAGTGTTGTTATTCTCTAAGTAACGTTTGTGGAAAATCTGCCAAACTGTATTCTGTACAAGTTAAAATTAGCTATATAAGTGTTTGAAACGATGAAGTGTTACTTGCGCTGTAGATAAACTGGCTAAATTTGATAGTTTCCTGTGAACATTGTTCAATGTAAATAATGTTTCAGCATTAGTGAGTGTTGTATAAAATTCTTTATACTGTTTGCTATACAAGGAAAGCTTGGTAATAATGATGTCGAGGATTATGAGAGGCTGGTTACGTTGCATCTAGTCTGGTGTAATTTTATAGTTTCAATGTTCATATTTTCTGTTTTGGTTCTTATTCTATGGGTATTGATGTTCGTGAGAATATTGCCTAGCCTTCTAGTTTACAAGTTATAATTGGGCATATTACTGTTTGGCTGTAGCAAGTCTATCCAAATATGGTGGTTTCCAAATTGACACCGCTTGCTCCATTTCACATTCTTGGAGTACCGATCAACGTCAATTGCGATAAGATTAAATTCGCGTTTATCTGGTTACATAACGACTTTTTGCGTAACAAATAAGACTGATGTTCCGCGTACATATGTAGCTAAACATTATTATGGGAAAAGGCGACAAACCAAAACTTTTCAATATTAACCAAAGAAAGGTGCGCTAACATGTTCATATATTTGAAGATTAATCAAGTCAAAACAATTATATTATGCACTGGAATTTTCACGGGAGTTTCCCAGTACCATTCTTTTATTTGCACACTCTGGACTAAAACGGTTGTGCTGGTCTACTATTTAAACGAAATTAATGCAAACGATTTATATATCCAGTAAATAATGTGATAAAACAGACTGAAATGGTTTCTATAAAAGATATGACGTTCTTCTTTAAGTTATACTTGAGAATAAAAGTTTTCTATACATGAAGGCCATATATTCCTAAACACATCGTAAAATTTGATCTAGTTAAGAAACTAACACGCAAACTGGGAAAGAAACTGACATATGATGCTTTTTTGCAGAAAGTGTTTCATAACGGAATACTTCACGCGTTCTTCCACGAAGAGAAAAAAAAGAGAAGTTATCCATAACTTGAGATTCTACAACACAACAGACACTAGTTGAATCTGAAACTGTATGACCAGAACATAAAGAGTTCAAATGGTATAATTTCAGTGCCATCTAAGGAAGCTATGACCATTGTGTGAATGGCAGCAACAAACGGGTCGCTTCACAAGAAAATTTTAGTCAATATTTCCTCGAAGCTAATACAGATAGTATGTAAAATGATAAAGGCTGGAAGCAGAATCCACTGAAGCATCACAATATAATTTAAGAGTATTTATTATAGCATACTTATATTACTAGAAAAGCTCACGATGACATTGTCAGTACCACTGACTAAAACACGAAGTTTGTCACTCAGAAACTTCGAGGGCGACGAAATCAGTAGGAAAACACCATAAAATAATCACCTACTTTGCTGTAAGGAAGTTGTAGTACAACGGCGGCTTCTTCAAAGTTTCTTTCAGAATACGTATTTCGTGCCTCGGTCTTGTAGTCGGTTGAAACTCTGCATACATTGTGCATAATGAACTGGTACAAAACACATCGATACAATTTGAAATAAATATTTAAATATTTTTTTGGTGTTCGATTAATCAAATCTTCCTTTAATATTATAAGGACTGGTAAATAAACGAAGAAACAAATTCAAGAGCCTTTCAGACTAAACATAGATGGCAAAACGGCAAACTAATCCGCAATTTGATTATTCAAATCGCACTCTAAATCTGACAGAATAAAATGAAGTCCTTACGGCACATGCTCTCAGTTGCGATATGCTTAATCTGCAGCTAAATAAACAAAAGAGTTTTTTAGAGAAATCGCTGTAATTGAAATGGAGGAATGGGTTGGGTCCGCCATTTTCATGATTTATATATATATATATATATATATATATATATATATATATTGTCAATCATGGTTTGCAATGCTCACTCATATGCAGATGCAGAGTTTTAGTTACCGTGAATAAAAATAAGATATAAATAGATCTGTTATAGAACGAGTTTACCACATTTGCTTAAATCTGTTAATGTCAGAGCATCGTAAACCATCTTCAAGTTGCTAAGTTAATATTACTAACCAAATGCTTTTAAAATGCACCATACGAAGTACCGAGTATTGCATCAGTTGAGATGTGACGAAAAAGAAGCGTCATTTTTAACTTTGTTGCAAGAAACTGCTAGAATAAATTTAAGCTCCGATATATATATATATATATATATATATATATATATATATATATAATGGAACACTGATTGCGTTGGTTGGTCTACGTTTTGAGAAAGCCACTTACATGTCCTGCTCGTCACGCTACGGAAGCTACTCCGATTTATGGTTAGAACCAAAAAATCGGTAGACCAACATCATCACGTTCGGATACCATTATTCGCGTTATCATTAACTTCATTAAGCCACATTGCACCATTACTAACATAGTGATAATTAAATGGAGAAAAAACCGGGAGACGATTCGCAAACAGGGTACAGTGTAAAGACTAGGTTAATTCTGCATTACTAGTATAGGCCCTTCAGGGACGAAACATGCGGAAGCTCATCACGCGAAATGAATAAATTGGCATTAATTTCAGAATCAATAAGCAACTTAAAGTGGAAACGATCAACTAAGTGAATAAAGACACCATACCCTCTAAAAACAGAATCAACATAATCTGCCACAAACGGGTATAACACAGTTATTTTTATGGAAAGAAATGCATGTAAAATTGACGGAGCAAATATAGCTGACATGAGACTAAACGACCAAGGCGCAAAATATTGACATTGTGAATAAAAGTATGTTGTGCAAGACAAATATTGACTCCAGCAGGTTATTTCAGGCTAGTTTTAAGTTAGTATTACGGTAAAAGTGAACTTAAATCTAACACTAGGAGCCAATAGTTTTAGGTTGTCATGCGTTCAAAAATAAATAATGGTTTTTTAGACGACATATATAACAAACAACCTATTTGAGCCCACAGTTGCTCGGATGCTGAAGGACAAAATGCCGTGCAAAGTCCATTATTACTAGACTTGATGTTTTTGCAGATCCAATTAGGCTACTTTCTGTCCAATAATCAAAAAAGCTTCCTCTTTATCGTTGGATGACGACCTTAAAGTGTATCCGACAATGAAATGAATTTCTGCGTTACCAAAATGGCCAGACGATGGCAATATGTGCAGATAAAACAAAACGTCAATTTTGGGCATTATTTTTATTATTTGTATTAAAGCATGCCACACAAAATCATTTTATTTGCCCGAATCCATTCGATAAGATACTTCCGTTTGCGTATTAAAAACAATACCAAGTAAAAAGTGACCATTGTTTCACTGCCATATAACCATGAGTGAAAAAAAGCACATAAATGAAAGCAGAAATAATATTTTAGACAAATTATTTGTGAGATTTACGAGAGAGAGAGAGAGAGAGAGAGAGAGGCAGAGAGAAGGAATACTTATCTACTATGAGTAAGTTTATCAGGATAACTCACAGCAATAAGGCAAACTAAACCTCGCCACAACACCATTATAGTCAAGTTAGCATTTGGGCAAGGCAAGATCCATTTGTCCAGCTTATGACAATGCTACCGTATCAAAAGAGAAAGCAACAAAACTCGTGTAAGAATCGTCGCCATAGTTCTGTAAAACGTATTATTGTTAATTACAGTTAAAATACGCAAAATGTATTAATTTCTAATTTATTCAACAAACGTGTAAAATATTTCTGCTGTCCAATTTAATTAGGCTACCGCACATTATTTGCACCCAAGTGAATTCACATATACAAATTTGACATCTTATCATACGATATTGATTTCAATGAGTCGATAGTCATCCACTTTTTTCATTAAACCCACAGGATATATTTTGTTTGATCAAGAAAATGAATAAATTAAAGAAAGCAGGAACTGAAAATGTGGGTGCCAACTGCAGCTTACTTACATATTTACAATGCACAACCCAGCAAATAAAGCACAGTTTACCCTGAGAGACGACCGATGTAGTATATAATCAAAATGTTTCAAAACTTCATAGATATTTGTGTGCCGTAAAGTAACGATCCCAATTAAACCTGATAAACATTATCTGTTTAGACTGTGCTTTCCACAAATTAAATTTCTATCACAAGAATAGCGAGTTCTATCGTCCTGAAGCATCTAGATTGGAAGCGCCAGCGGCCACGATCCTTGACGCAGCTGAAACTTGTCACTCTAGCTTGTCAGTTAAAATCTTTAAACTGCGCTATAAAGCTTTAGGTTTTAACAGAGAGATGCTATATCGCAAACAACCATTTTACTACCATTGTCGGTACAACTAGCAAGACTCACTGATCGTTAGACCAGATAGTACTTTGACAACGGGACTTATCCATCTATAAATGCAGACCGTGGTTGGCTGGTTGATAATTTATAATGAAACTGATATGAGTGGTTATATGTTTGAAGCAAGAAACTGGTCAAATTGAGATGGTGCTAATTAAAAAACCATTAGTTTAGCGGGTGTTGATCATGATTTGAATTCAGTTTGCGGGCCTAAGATAAACATCAATCCACTATAATTTACCTAATCGCACAAGAGAAACTACCGTTCATTGCACGAACGGGTGTGCTGCATCCTGTCATTGTCATCATTAGTGCACAACGTAAAACGCACGAATTGTTAATTAAAATCGGAGTGGTTAATCTCACATCTATAATATTGTTTTTAGCATTAGTTATCATCACTAGAACAAAGAATTATGTTTTGCATAAATAATTTATTTTAATGTGGCGAAATTTTAAAAAGTTAGGTTTTTTATTGAATAGCAAATTTGAAATCCACATTCTGTTTGAGTAAACTGTATGCCAGACTATAAAATATCGAAACCAGTCAGTACGTGAGACTGGTTGAATCAATTATTTTTGCTCATTATCAAGTCCTCAATAGTATCAAATATAAAATGACAAAATAGACCAATCCTGTCGGGGAGAATGAACTGCATGTCTCCTAAATAAATGGTCGTGGGTTCAATTATTGTTCACAGCCATTCTAAATGAAAATAACCACTAGGTTAAATTTTGCGAAATCATTTAATCCTAGATGGATTATTTGTGCTTTTGAAAATAATGAATAAATGCACGCATAAGCATATAAATGAAGGTCTTGGTCCCTCACACAGTTGGTTCCAATAAAGCCTTAGTAAATAATGAAAATTTTCTCACTCCATTGAACAGTAGCTGTCACATTACGCCATTCAAATATTCCATTATTATTGACTGTACATTGTTTTATGAAAAAGTGTCCACGATATAGATAGTCTACTGTTCCTGCGATCTCAGGCTTGAAATACTGTGATCATTAGTTTAATCCCAAACAAAAGAGAAAAGTCCATAAATTAGTCCAGCAAAATAGTTATGTCTAGATAATATTGTACAAATATAGAAAATATCCTGATGAGCAATAAAAACGTGCGATTAAATACAGTAACATAAATCATGTAAATTGAGCAAATTCTGTTCTAAACAACATAGTTAAAAAGGTCACTTTTTCGGCAGACCTTAAATCGACTGCAATATCGGGTACTCCGTGTATTGAATTTTGACAAGCAGAGTAAAATAAATTAGATTTAGTAAAAATAGTATGCAACAAACCGAGAGTGGAAAACGCACAAGAGGCGCACACACACAAATGCAATTAATCATAATCGCTTCACTTCATGTATATGCTTCTATTGTTTATTTAGCTGCGGATTAAGAATGATATAGCTGACCACCCATTTTCATTTCCTTATTTGAAAACACCCGAGAAGCCGTCTGGTTTGAGTGTGTTTTAAAAATAAACTTTCTCCACTAAGCCAGCTGTTTCGTCTAAAATGCTGTTGTATGTACCTCTTTAGAAACAGGTCAGTCCAATCTAATACCATTATTTTTGAAAACAATTTCTTTCTCAATTAAAATTACAAATAATTATTTCTCAAATAAGAGAAACATTTATTCCAACGTAATAATGTAAAAACCATTACATATTGTATAGAATCGGTTTTCCTTCATCTTATTGACTAAATGGAACACGAATTAATTTTGCTTTGTTTACGTTTGTCAGAGCAAGTAACAATTTTTACGCAAAATAAATTAGTATCAATTACATCTATAAATAAACATATCTTGCCTTGTGAAAATTGCGGCATTTTAGAAAAAAGATTTTCCATTTTTATTAAAGCTGTATTTGAGCATGTTTCCTAATTTGAGGCCATCACAATAAATAACTGATGCTCAGAACTGTGCAATCAATGACAATTTGCTCGTACACTGGTTCCACCATGGAACTTAGCCACAGACGAAACTGTTTAGTAATATTCTTCTATTTCAACACTATTGACCAATATTTACATACTTTTTATGTACTCTTTATGTGGACTGTTCTTTGCTATTAAAAAAATTAATTCACATATTCTATTTCACCAGTCAATCAGTTGATATGATGGAGCAAAAGCACTTGCGTAGAACAAATATAGTTTTAAAATTAATTTCTGAGAATAAGAGACTCTCTTAATTCATGATTAAATATTTCAAAAGCATCGTCGTTAAATGTAATAAAATTAATAGTGAACAAAAATCTGAAGTAAAAATTATTCACAAGTAACATTGACGCCAGATTTAACTACCTCAGCTATACTCGGAGTAATTTGTTCTGCATGACAAGAATATTTCAGTTGCAACAGCTGTTGCAAATACCAATTAACATGAGCTCCACCAAAGTCCAAACGTCTAATTGCAGAGAACACAGGCCTCATTGAACCACAATATATACGAGAAGTGGCCATTGGGACGATATGGATTGTGTGAAAGCCGAGCGCAACCACAAAGCTAGATTTAGCTAATTTAAAAAAAGCAAATCGTCACGATTTACCATTAAAAAGGTTGGGCTCATTTTAGCGAGTAATACAAATAAACATAGACGAAAAATTGGGCCTCCTATTCTGTTGGTTCTAAAAGTTACGATGCTAATAAGGTAAAATTAATTGCATCTCTTCAGTGGATCCTCTTCACTACTCGACCTAAACAAAACTTAGCCTATTCTAATTTTCGGCTAAAATGGTCGAAATCGCGAATAATAGAATCCAGCAAGATTGTCGATCAACCTCATCTACAATTCAATTTATCGAATGAGTTGCCTAAGTGGCCTAGCGAATTAGATGTGTTAATGACCATATCAAATCAACCCAATCAGAATTCTATAACTAGGGTAGATGATGATAGTAAATCAAAAATCACCTGCATATAACTGGTTGGCTTATACAATTTACTTGTTATTAGTGCCACCTGGCACTCCGGTGGCAATGAACTAAACCAAACTGAAAGAACATCGATGTGCAAAAATATCCAGGCGCCATCAACTATAGCTAATCTTATCTTAAGTCTGCGCGGAAAAATAAGACCAACGATTTAATTGACTTAAATATAGTGAATATAGTGTTTAGTGAAACAGATGGGTAGTTCTAGAATATTTGTTAAATAGGTAATGGCAGCAGCAAAGTAGAAAATCTATCTAAGGATACCAAAGATTCTGCGCAGACGGTTCAGTTGACAACAGGATATCATTTAGCCAAATCTAATGCGTCAGTAGATGCCCAGTGCCTCGAGATTTACCTTAATGAATATGCTTGCTTTATGTCCTATATACCCTTCAATTCTTCCTCGTGAACTTGGAAGCATGCATGCGACTGTGTGATACAACCACATGGATAAAATAATCGCGCGACATCGTATAACATAATGTTATACACGGACCAATGATATATACTCTAAACACCTGATTTCTACGACCAATCTCGGAAAATACGGTCTTCAAGGCGTGAAATAATCTGTCCTGTGATTCAAATGATTTTCTTAGACATAATCTAAAGCCATGATCCCTCAATCTAGCATTATCACAGGTACAGGTAGAGAACAACGAATGCAAGCATGTGAAGTAAGCTGATGATGTGGCCGCATATTAAAAAATCATGTCACTTTCAACTCTCACGCATTTTATGTCAATCAGTTGCCAAAGCAATTTGGTGATAAAGCGTACATAATAAAACGTAGTTCTAAAATAAAATATGACTGTCACTCGCAAGCCCTTCCGTACACGCGAGAAAAGTCTTTTTCACGTAATTAGACTTCACATTTTTATGTTACATTACTTCTCTCGACGTCCTGACCAAGTCTGCAAAATCTTATTTGGGACAAAAATTATCTTATTTGGCAATTCTGATTCTGTATTCTGTTACATGTGCAGCTATCTAGGCCCCTAATAACTAGAAAAACGATATTGAGTTGCTATTTCTTCGGAACATTGTTTTCTGATAGTCAATTTTAATTGGTTCTTGATAATAATACATTTACTTATTTGATGCTATTTTACCAGAAAATATTATTATTGTTACTTGCCATTCACTACATCAAAGAAACACCAATTCCATATTCTGTTGTTATGATACAAATCGATCAATAAGTGAAATAAGTCATTATTCTTGTTTTTGAATTACTTTGAAAAGTCATTTTCGAATTCAGACAGTTGCATGCAGTCTGTTTGTCTGCTTAACCATATGTACTCACCCTCTATCAGTTACAAAGCTATTAACGAAGTTGTACAGCTGCTAGCTACTATTTAGATCAGGAACTTCCCATAGTACTTAAAACAACAAACTTTAAATACTTTGACACAGTTCTACTCCTGACTAGTAAATTGATCATTTCAATTGTGGGACAGGTAACTTGTTGCCAAATGCACATTATATTATTATTATTATTATTATTATTATTATTATCATACAAACAGGCTATAAAAATTCATGAAGAACTGATAAAACTTACATTTAGTAGCTTTATTTTGGTAATTATAATAGTGAGAACCCAGTGCATCTACATAATGAGCAACTGCAGGTACTCCATAAGTTTCAAATAAAAGTTCATTCATTTCTGAATAATAAAAAAACGAATAACACACGAGCTCGGCAACTGTAAGGATTTAGGAAAGCTTCATTGATGACAACAGGATTCTCAACACTTGAGGACATAATACCAAGTTTATAAAAAATATGATCGAATATACGCTCTTGAATATCCATTTGCGTAACTAAATTTCTTTCATATGGAGATTTCAGGCCAAACCGTGCTGATTCAACATCAGTTATATCATTTCCAACCAATATTGTTCCTTGCTATCTTTTAAAATATTTTGGCACTACCTTTTTAGATCTTGGCTTATGAATGAAATTGTAAAATCTCAACGATGGTGAATTATTTATAGAATATCCAGCTCGACATTCATAGGATCCTCTTAATGAAACGTATTAAAACCTACCATTATCAATAACGATCGCGGAGTCCGGCTCCCAATTTTGAACCGGATCAGGCACTTTCATGTTATAACTATACATCGAAAACATTCTAGTACAATTAAATTTATAGCTTGGATACAAACAATTTGGCATATTATATCTTAATAATAACTGTAAACGCCCCGGCTTCAAGTTAATGCCGCACGACGTTACAAACTCGGTTAAGGTGCTCTGAATAGAGATTTGTTACTGATAGGAGGCCCTTAAGAGGGCCTGGTAATGCGATCTCCTGAATTATTCAGAGTGTGAAGATGTCCTAGAGCCTTGGGTGGACTCTGGTTGTTGTCGTTCTCGTGGTTGAGTTGTAATCACGATGTGGATAACGTCGTTCAGGTTCTGCAATTAATTGGCTCGTCTCGCTGGTTGTACCACAACAAGATGAGTCACGGATGTAGCCAATTGTTGGTGAAACTATCAAATCACCAGCGTAGGTATTGACAGCCGACAGAACGCACACGCGTAACGCAAATCAGAATGCAAATGCGACAACTCACTTGCATGGTAAATTGCCGTGTTTAAATAGCATGCCATAGTAATATGTCTACATGCACACTATTGGTTAAACGGCAAGTTTCGCTTTTTTCTCATTGGTGCAACGTAAATTAAATTGAATTTAATTTACGCAATATGTCGGCCATTAATTTCTGTCGTTACAACACTTTCCTCTCTGAAAAAAGGGACAAAAATTCCTCTTTGCGAGGCTAGAAGTTGAGATATGCATTGAAAGTGGCCTGTACCATGATATGAAGCTGATCACTACTTAGTGTTGCTACACGAAAGCGTTAGCTCTAAGTAGCTGGTCATACCAAAATAGGCAGTGTGATGTCATGTGTGAGAAATACATTATAATGTAAAAATATATATATTAAAATCAAAGGTAACTGCATAAAAATATGTACACGAACATTGCCTCAGAGATGGCATAATACCAAAGAACTGTTAAAAAATGCTACACAGTTGTTAGCTAAGAACAGCTGGTTATGCCACGTGAGACAAATACGAAAATTAACGTAAGGTTAAAAATTTTTTTGATAGTTAATGTTAATGTTTAAAAAAAATCAATTACGCGTTATACAAAGCAGGAAATTGAGATGGTGGGCAGACGGAGCCTGAGACGTGTGTAGAAGGTTGAACGCTCTCAGGATCAGGCGGTTCGATAAACGGTTTCAAACTGTCTATGCTTACTGATGTCGGTGTAGCGCCTTGCATAATAATGAAGTATTTTGGTTGTCTGAGCAAAATCGGGTAAGGACCGCGATACTTTGGTTGTAGTGGTGCAACAGCATTATTGTTGCGAACGAGTACTCTCTTGCAGCTATGGAGCTGTGGGTGAACGAAGACTGGACGAGGCGTGTGTCTCGGCTGCTGTTCAGACATGTTACCGAAATGAAGTCGAAGGCGGGTAGCTTCGTCTTGTGAGTCATCTTGTGCCGGTAGTAGACGTGGGAGCTGACTAGGCAGGCGTAGATCTATGCCATACAAGAGTTGTGACACAGATGTTTTAATGGATTCACGAGTACGGGAACGCATGGCAAGCAGAACTAAAGGTAGTGCATCGACCCAGTTGCCGTTAATGGACGAGGATGCTAAAGCAGCTTTGAGTTCCCTATGCATTCTCTCTACCATGCCATTAGCTTGGGAATGGTAGGCAGTCGTCTGGCGTAAGATGCATCCCATGTACCGTAAGGTGGTTTTGAAACGATCAGACGAGAAGCAAGTGCCTCTGTCCGTGATGACTTCATTGGGAACACCATAATTTGATATCCATGCAGAGATAAAACCGTTAGTTACTTCGTCTGCAGAAATGGTGCCAAGAGGTAATGCCGCAGGCCACCGTGTAAATCTATCGATCATAGTTAGAAGGTAGCTGAAACCTTGAACCTTTGTCAGATGAACTATGTCGATGTGGACGATGGTTAGGCGAGAAGTAGACCGAAAATGTTGCAACTTAGAACGAGTGTGTCGTGTGATCTTGTTTTTCTGACAAATTGCACACTCTGAGACCCATCGTTTAACATTCTGCCCAAGTCTGTGACCCCAGAAACGATGTGTAAGAAGTCGGACAGTCGCTTGGCTTCCTGGGTGAGAAATTGAGTGAATTGAATCGAAAAACTTTCTCTGAAGGCTGGTCGGCAGAACTGGCTTGTTGGGCTGCGTACCCGTGAAGTAAACAATTGGTAAGCCTTCCCACAGACGGCACATGAACTTCGTTGGGTGACGGGCTATTGATCTTTGAATGTGAATGTCACCGCGTTGTTCAGTTCACAGGAGAGTTGGCGTTAGTGCAGGTTCACTGAGTGCCACGGAGTTGACAGTGAATGGTGACGGCGAAGGTGGTTGTGAAGAGACGTCTGGCCTGGACAGGGCATCTGCAATGAAGTTCTGTTTGCCCTTGACGTGAAAGACGTCAAATTGCTATTCGCTTAGACGAAAAAGCTGTCTTTCCACTCTGGCAGGGTACTTGGCGATAGATGAAGTTGCGTTTGGAAGTGCGCTAACTAGTGGTGCATGATCTGTGAAAACAACAAATCTGCTACTGCCAATGATGCTGATAAATGGCGCACTGCGTCGTGGATGGCGAGAAGTTCTCGGCCGAAAGTGTCGTACCTCGTTTCTACTGGTTGGAGAGTCGGCGAGTAGAAACTGATAGGCTTCCGAACTCCGTCGATCTCTTGTTCCAACGTGGCTCCAATAGCGAATTCAGAAGCATCTGTCGTGAGTAGAAATGGCTTTCAAAATCTGGATGTGTTAGCATTGTGGCATTTGCTAACGAGTTGATGGCAAGTCGAAGTAATTCCTCGTCTTCGGATGACCAAGCAATGATGGAGTTCTTGCTAAGTCCTTTTCGGTTCTGCAGGTGCCTGCACAAAGGATAAAGTTGTTTTGAAAGGCCCCGGAAGGAACTTGCGATAATAGTTTAGTACTCCCAGGATTTTCTGCAACTCCCTCACAGTCCTTGGTGACTTGATTTTCTTAATTGAATTCGTCTTTGACGGCAACGGTTGAATACCTTGGGCCGTGATACGATGCCCTAAGAAGTCGACGGATGAAGTTGCAACCTGCGTCTTGTCACAGTTGATCTTGAGTCCGTGGTTGGATAAGCGTGAGAGGACATTTCGTAGATGTTTCGCATGAGATTCTAGATCTGGACTGAATACCATAATGTCATCGAGATATGACATACAATAAGCAGAGTCGTCGCGAAATATGTTGTCTATGAATCTTTGAAATGTCTGAGTAGCACACTTAAGTCCAAAAGGCATGTAAAGATATTCAAAAAGGCCAAATGGAGTGATGACTGCAGTTTTCTCGATATCCTCTGGTGCTACCGATATGTGATGGTACGCTTGTCTGAGGTCAATCACTGAGCAGAAATTGCTGCCGTTGAGTTTTTCAAGTAAAGTGTTGATATTTGGAATAGGATATGCATCAGATTTTGTCACTGAATTTAGCTTACGGTAGTCTCCACAGGCTCTGTACGATCCGTTTGATTTTGAGACTAAGTGCAGTGGTGACGCCCATGAACTTTTCGATGGTCTGATGATTCCCTCTTCCAAAAGCCTTGAGAATTCTTCTTGGGCAGCTTTCAGCTTAGCAGGAGCCAGTGGTCGCTTCTTGAGTGCAATAGGTTGTCCTTCTGTGACGATATGA